>CAXARX010000779.1:0-38000 GCA_963971425.1 Bryoerythrophyllum caledonicum | reverse complement strand
GCCAAGGTTGCGCGCGTTCGTGGAGGGGTTGCGCGCGTTCGTGGGGGAGGACTGGGCGCGTTTGTTGTACCCAAATTTTAAATTTTTTGTTATTAGTTGCTTAGGAAGGGTATCACCGTACCACCTTATTAAGTTTAGAGGTAAGTAGCCACCTAGTAGTGGCTCTTAGGGAGAATTAGGATAGGAAAGGAATAGGACCCTAGAGAGGTGCTAAAACGGACAAGTTGTGGTTTAACACCAGATCCTAACACCCTTGTCAAACGGGTGGACCGAGAGCTCGGAGGGGCCTTACCCCAAAGAAGATCAATCGACACCACCAAGGAAGTTCAATCGGCACCGACAAGGAAGGTCAACCGACACCGACAAGGAAGGTACGTCTAAGAAGCTCCGAGCCAAGTATAAAGCCCGAACCTAGGGTAGGTCCGAGTATCCGAGCTCATTCCTGGAGAGCCGCTGGAGGTCCACAGCTAGCAAGGAGGAGAGGATCACGGTGACCAGCAGGACAAGGGCCATCAACACGGTGACCAGGAGGACGAGGACCAACAGCACGAGGGCGAAGAGATCAAGACGAGGATAGGACGAGGGCGAAGAGATCAAGACGAGGATAGGACAAGGGCGAAGAGATCAAGACGAGGACATGACGAGGGCCATCAACATGAAGACCAACAGGACAAGACGAGAGGACCACCAAGATCAGCACCAACACGAGGATCACCAATACCAGCACGAAGACCAGCAAGACGAGACGAGGATCACGGTGACCATCGAGACAACACGAGGAGGAGACGAGGTAGGTCCGAGCTCACTCCTGGAAGTAGGTCCGAGCTCATTCCTGGCGGTAGGTCCGAGCTCACTCGTGGAGGTAGGTCCGAGCTCACTGGAGGTCCGCAACCTAGCAGGAGGAGAGGATCACCAAGACCAGCACAAGGATCACGGTGACTAGGAGGACGAGGGCCAACAACACGAGGGCGAAGAGATCAAGACGAGGACAGGACGAGGGCCATCAACACGAAGACTAGCAGGACAAGACGAGAGGACCACCAATATCAGCACCAACACGAGGGTCACCAATACCAACACGAAGACCAGAAAGACGAGACGAGGATCACGTTGACCATCGAGATAGCACGAGGAGGAGACGAGGTAGGTCCGAGCTCACTCCTGGAAGTAGGTCCAAGCTCACTCGTGGAGAATAGGTTCGAGCTCACTCCTGGAGGCAGGTCCGAGTTTACTCCTCGAAGTAGGTGCGAGCTCACTCGTGGAGAATAGGTTCGAGGTCATTCCTAGAGGTAGGTCCGAGCTCACTCCTAGAAGTAGGTCCGAGCTCACTCCTAGAAGTAGGTCCGAGCTCACTCCTGGAGGAGGAGAGGATCACCAAGACGAGCACAAGGATCACGGTGACCAGGAGGACGAGGGCCAACATCACGAGGGCGAAGAGACAAGGACATGACGAGGGCCATCAACACGAAGACTGAGACGAGGATCACGGTGATCGGCAAGGGAGGTCAGGACCAGCACCTGGGAAAGACGAGGATAATGGCAGGGAGCTCCCCGTGAGGTAAACAAGAGTTATAACCACCATGACCTCTACAACGAAGGACGTCTCCTCCACCGTTCCTAGGGATCCACTTGAACTCACCGAATTGAAGGAAGACCGTCTTCGGATAGGCTGCCTCTCACTCCTTGACTTCTGCTGGAGTTTTTGTGTGGACTCTACGGACAGGAGCTACGACAAGACCCGCTACCCGAGCTAGAGGGGAGTAGCATCCGAGCTTGTCCAGACCGTTGGACCATGGGAAGATGGCAGGAGGTGTACGGCTTTCCGCGACAAGGGGCGGGCTTCACAAGTTTGAAGGAGGAGTATGCCAAAGGGCTCTTTGGTACCAAGGATGCCAAGAATGGCTATGCAAGATTGCCAAGATCCTCGGGCGAAGAGGGTGTTCGCATTCCTAGTACCCATCTTGCACCCGGAGAAGCCCACCCGAGTCACGATCACTATGGCTAACACCTTGTATGGTGCGTATTTGGGAGAGCGAATGGTGAATTGGGCTCTTATCATGAAAGAGGTAGTGATGAGGTTGACGAAGAGCGTCAATAGTACAAGGCGCTCGCCCATTTGCCCTTACCTCATCCACCTCTATCACCACTTCAAGGAGACCACCCTGGAGGAAGCCATGGCGTACGACACGCAACTGATGATGAAGAAGTTTGAGGGGACGGAGTCGGAGTTCGAACCCGGATCAGAAGGAGGGAGTAGCTCATCGCAGTCAGAGGGAGAAGCCCCCCCACCTCCCAAGCGCCAACGACCAAGCCATGGAGGAGCACCTTCCACCCGAACTCGAGCTGCTGTCCGGGCAGCCGCTACGGGATTGGATCAACTTGGAGGGAAGTCTTACCGTGCCTCCGAGTTGGTAGAGGCTCTTCGAGTGTATGTGGATGATGTGGACAAGACCTTGGGACAGTTGGGTAGTCTTCTCGGCAATACCTCTTACCAAGGACTGGTTGTGGCGGCTAAGGAGAAGATGGGAGGAGTCGGTGACCTCCGCCTTATGGAACAGAAGGTGACCCGACTCACTTTGGAGGTGACCAAGATGAAGAGCCGGGCGTTGGAGGTAGAAAGGAGTTGCAAGGAAGCTCTCCTCCAAGCCAATGCCTCGACCTCGGCGTTGCAACAAGTGGAGGAGGTGTCGTAGCATGTGTTGGCAAGTATTCACATCTTAACACAAAGATACCCTAAGGTATTCGTTCCCACAGAGAATCACCGAGAACTACAACGACTAACAACAGTCCTAAAGCTATACAACACTAAACATACTACAATAGATACATAATAAGAAAGAAAAGAAAGGTTAGGCCATATGGTTTAGTTTTATCTACAACCACCCTTCCCCTTTACCGGAAGGGAAGGGCTTTCCTCCTTCGGCGGACACCCACGGCGGAAATCCACGGCGGAAACCCACGGTGGAAACCCACGGCGGAAACCCACGGTGGACACCCACGACGGAAATCCACGGCGGAAACCCACGGCAAAAATCCACGGCGGACACCCATAGCGGAAACCCACGGCGGACACCCACGGCGGACACCCACGGCGGAAACCCACGGCGGAAACCCACTTAGTCTTTGTGGAGGAACAACTATACACCTATGTACACTATGGACATCCGGAGATCATAAGCATCTGAAGGGGGGGCTATATCACCACGGACAATTGCTCCGTGGACTCGTAGAGATTTTGGGGGTTTGACACAAGTAACATCTTTCCTTCCTTCCTCCTATTCTATCGACTCCTACTTCTAACTTGGGATGGTTGTGGTTTCACTGTATTTCCTTCGTTAAGGGGGGTTTTAGGCCCTTGGCCTCTAGGACTTGTGTAATTTTCGTGGCGGCCACGTAGTTTTACCTACCTACCATCTGAATTAGTAGTCCTTCCTTTACCTCGACATGGCTAAAAGAGCTTTATCTAGGGGATCCACATAGACATCCGTACAAAGGACCATAGACTCTACTCCTTTCTTTCAGAGGACGACGTCCTTTCTCCCTCACCTCCAATAGACATCCGCACAAAGGGGGGTTAGTTAGCTTTCCGTCCTTCCCTCAAGGTAACCCGAGTTGTTAGAGTAGGTCCTAGTTGTATCCGCATAGACATCCGCACAAGGGATCTAACCAAGTCCTATTCAATCCTTAATACATGGTTTTTGGGTCAGTCCTTACCAATAGACATCCGCACAAAGGAGAAGATTGAGACTAGACTTAATTGTTTAAGGTAAGTTAATGCTCCTTACGACTCAACCATCCGACCAAAGGTTAGTGTAGCAGGAATCTGACTACGCCCTCACAACCGGCTACATCCGCCACCGATAGGTCACACAAGGCGCAACAAGACTCCTCCCTCACTGGTCACTCCCTCCTTGTCCTTCCATGAACCCGTACAATCTCACCTATTATTCCCATCCACCCGGACTAACCCTACTTGATGGAACAAGGAAACAATTGCACGAGTTAGAGTTAGAGTCACGTCCGACTAACCCCCTAGCCATCTCACCTGTTATTCCCATCCACACGACTAACTCTACTTGATGGAACAAGGAAATGACAACTTCGGTGGTTAGTATAGACTTGAGGAGTGGACTACTTGAAATGGTACTCACAATCACGTTTGCAATCCGAGCTCTCCAACCATGGAAGGTTTTCTGAGAGCGTAGGTTTAGAATTAAAACTGAAAGCAAAATACACACAACAAGCAGTGAAGAGAGGGGCCAAGAGGCTCCCCACTTATACTGCAGCAAACACATACTAACGTCCAAAACAAGAGATGCCATCTAACTAAACATGGTGGCATTAACTACCCTTGACGGCGCAGCCGTCATCCCACCAACTCAACGCCAAGTCAAAAGGCATCTAAACACAACTTCCAAGGCAAAACAAGTCAAACTCCAAAGTCAAACCGGGGCCTAGTCCGCGAATGAACAGTGACCTATAAACTAAGATACTGACCCTACTGCCGGGTCGACTCCTCAAGTCTTTTCTTCTCTTCCTTCCTCTTCCGCTTCTTGGCAGTCCGGCTCGAGGTCGACTTGGAGGAGGCCTTCGCTAGAGTTGCCAAGGGAAATAACAAATCTGCGGACAACGAGGAAGCCGGTCCGGACACGGACGCACGAGAGAGGGTCTCCCTCGAGGTCAAAGAGGCTTCTGGGCCACCCGGAGTCAGTAGCACAGAAGTAGTGCACGGGTAAAGCTCGGGTCCGGTCGTGAAGGCGGGTCCTGGGCTTGGAGTCGCGGTGAAGACCTTCTCCGCAGCAATGGGTCCGGACTTGTCCTTCGTGGATACCGGAAGGTGCAAGTAAGCGGAGCTCTCACTCGTAGACCTCCCCGGGTAAGATACACCCTGCAAAGGCGCCACGATTGACGTGTCGCGAATGGAGTCTCCAAGAAGGAGGGTGTGGGGATCAACCTTGGATGAAGGCTCCCCCGTGACACCTGTGTCCTCCTTCCAACCGCCCTGTGCCTGAGTGGTGATCTCCGAAGGAAAAGGGCATGCAGCAACTCCCACCACTAGAGCTCGTGGTGGAAGGTCTGGGCTATCAAGATCCACAACCTCCTTTGACTTGTCTTGGCCACCCAAACCTTGCCCACCCGAGTCCGTATCGGACCCCGAATCTGCATCCTTGCCCGAATTGTCAAGATCCTCCCCAACCTTGGGGAGGATGTGGGTGAGGTTGCCCACCAACACCCTCATGTTAGCATAAGCCTCCTCCAACTTAACGGTCTACTCCACCATAAACGCAATCACTCGTTTGCTAGAGATATGGCCATCTCTCTCCAACTTGGCATCGAACATCTTGGCCTTGGCAACCGCATCCGCTGGAAAGGGTAATGCGTCCTCCACCTGTTGTAACGCTGCCGCCGAGGCATTGGCTTGCAGGAGAGCCTCCCTACATGCCTCCTCTGCCTCCAACGCCCTACTCTTCATCTTCGTCACGTCCAAGGTGAGCCGGTGTACCCTCTGCTCCATGAGGCGAAGGTCCCCCACCCCTCCAACTCTCTCCTTGACCGCAACAATCAATCCCTCCTGTGGAGGGTTGCCCACCAAACCACTAACGTGCCCCAAAGTCCTATCTACGTCATCCACATACACTCGAAGGGCCTCGATCAACTTAGAGGCTAGGTAAGTCTTACCTCCGAGTTGTGCTGGTCCAATGGCTGCAGCACGGATGGCTGCACGGGTCCTGGTGGCAGGGGCTCCTCCATGTCTCTGCCTCTGGCGCTTGGGCAGTGGTAACGCCTCCTCCTCGGACTGCGATGCACTGCTACCTCCTTCAGATCCTAGCTCACACTCCGACTCGGTCCCCTCGAACTTCTTCAACATGAGCTGGGTCCCATACGCGATGTCCTCCTCGGGGGTGGTCTCCTTGAAGTGATGATAGAGATGGATCAAAAAGGGGCAGATGAGAGATCTCTAGGCGTTGTTGATGCCCTTCACCAACCTGAGCACCACCTCTCTGACGATAATGGCCCAATTCACCATCCTCTCCCCCAAGAGAGCTCCATACACGGTGTTGGCAAGGGTGACCATGATTTGGGAGGGCTTCTCGGGGTGTAGGATGGGCACGAGGAAGGCAAAGACCCGTTTGGCCCACGGGTCTAAGCAATCCTGTAACGAGTAGCCGTTCTTGGCGTCCTTGGTGCTGAAACACCGTTTGGCGTACTCCTCCTTCTTCAAACTGGTCCATCCTCCTTGTCGTGGGAATCCATAAACCTCCTACCACCTCCCCATGGTCCACCTATCTGGACAAGTACGGATGCTGTCCCCCTCCGATTGCGGTAGTGGGTTCCTCCGCATCTCCTCTACGGTAGGATCAACACCAAAACTCCAGCAAAATTCAATGAGGGGGAGACAACCCATGCGGAGGAGATCCTCCTTCAGCTCCATGAGCTCAAGAGGATCCTTGAGGAGGGACGGGCAAATGGCCAGGTGAGACGACGATCCGGTTGTCATTTGGTGGATCTGACCTCTGCCTTGCTATGGGATTTGCCGATTGGTGCTGGTGTCTCACTCCGCCCTTACTCGTTGGTTCTCCTCTTAGTTCTAGTTCAGGGTCCCGCTTCCCTTCCCTCGGTTGTTCGTCTAGCTGCTCAAGTCCCGCCCCGGCTGGTTGAGGCTGCGGTCTCGGTCTCGGCTTCGGCTTCCGCCCTCCTTCTATCAGGTTCCGCCCCTTCGTGCTTCCGCCTCGTCGACTGCAGTTCCCGACTCCGCTGTTTGCCTGGTTTCGGGCTTCCGCCTGCCCTCGAGTTTGAGGTTTGCGGATCGATGCTCGTTATCGTCTCGTGCTTGCCTCGTTCGTCGCCATCTTGCAGCAGTGACCAGGGATGCCCCCGAATCTACTTCCAACTACACCGAGGATCCGCCTTCGGTTTCAAGGTTCCGCCTTCCCTGCCACTTTGAGTTCCGATTCTAGCTGCGCCGAGGTTCCGCCTTGTCGTGCTTTCACCTCTTCATCCTTGAGAACTCTTACATTAGTGACCTGTGACGTCCCCGAATCTCGCCCCAGCTATGCCGAGGATCTGCCTTCGGTTTCAGGGTTCCGCCTTCCCTGCCACCTTGAGTTCTGCCTCACCTAGCTTAGTTTCGGGCTTCCGCCTCGTTGTGCTTTCGCCTGTCGATGTGCGTCCGCCTCGTCGTGCTTCCGCTTCGTCTGCCGCCGTGAGATCTCTTGCAGCCGTGACCAAGGACGCTCCCGAATCCACTTCTAGCTGCACCGAGGATCTGCCCTCGAGTTCGGGGATTCTACCTTCCCTTGCTCAGTCTCAGGCTTCCGCCTCCTCGTGCTCCTGGTTCCGCCTTCGTACTCGCCCTTCGCGGTTCTGCCTTCGTGCTTGCACTTCGTGGTTCCGCCTTCGTGGTTCCACCTTCGATCTCTGCTGCTAAAAAGATTCCTCCTCGCTCAACTCCCTGGGCTGAGTTCCGCCCCTGAGCTCGTCTTGAGGTTCCGCCTCTGTGTGTGGTCGGGGTCCGCCTCCGGGCTCGTGCTTTGCAATAACAGTTTGCCTTCGGGCTCGCACCTCGTTGTTACGGTCCCACCATCGGGCTCGTGCCTCGCTGTTACGGTCCCACCGTTGTATTGCCGGGGTCCGCCCTGTATGGTTGTGTTCCCAGCCTCCGTCCTCGGGTCCTTGATGCCCGCCCTTGCGCTCCTGGGGTCCGCCTCGATGGTAGCTGCAGGGTACGAGGATGTCCGCCCTTGCACTCCTGGGGTCTGCCTCGGTGGTAGCTGCAGGGTACGAGGATGTCCACCCTTGCGCTCCTGGGATCCGCCTCGGTGGTAGTTGCAGCGTACGAGGATGTCCGCCCTTGCTACGCCGTCCCTTTACTAGCTTGGGGGCCTGATTGCCTCCGGTTGAGGTGATCCGGTTTATCCCTGGGCTTGGGTGAGTTCTTAAGATTGGATCTAGGCTTAGGTCCAGGGTCTCTTTTATCCCTAGTAAGGATTTAAAATAACCCCTTATTCATTCCTGCCTAATTCTTCTTAGAGGCTAATCCTAGTTTTGATTGATGCCTTATCTTAAGCTTTTGGTTAACCTTAACACCCTAAACTACCTAACTAAATAATTTTTAAAAATCTGTGGTACGACAGGAGGCGTTACACGTCCCGGCTGAGGCGGTGGAGAAGGCGAAGATATTTGATGCGAGATTGGAGAAGGATGGCCACATTTCGAGCAAGAAGGTGATTGCCTTCATGATGGAACAAACTGTGAAGATCGAGGAGGCGTATGCCAACATGAGGTTGTTGGTAAGCAACCTCACCCATATCCTACCCAAGTTTGTGGAGGATTCGGACAAGGATGGTGACTCGGGTTCTGAAGAGGATTCGGAGAAGCAAGACTCGGGAAACCAAGGAACCCCAAAAGGGAAGGGAGTGATTAATCTCGATAGTCCTGTCCTGCCTTCTCGAATTCCCCCTGTGGGAGTTCCCGTTTGTCCTTCCCCTTCAGATCTCACCATGCAAGTACAGAGTGGAAGGAATGATAGCTTGGGTGCCACAATGGAGCCTCCGCGCACGACCATCCTTCGTCAGTTTTCCCTTGGAGACCCCATCCGCGCAACATCGACGGTTACTCCTTTGCCGAGTATGTCTCCTTTTGGGAAGACCACGAGTGAGAGTTCGGCCTACTTGCACCTTCCAGTACGGCCGGAGGTCTTCACTGAGACCCCGAGTCTCACACCGACCCTTCCGCCCGGAACCGAGCTCCACCGAAGCATGACTTCCGTGCTACTCACTCCGGGTGGTCCGGATGCCTCCGTGACTTCGATGGAGGCCTTGCCTTGGTCATCCATGGCCGGATCAGCACCATCTTGATCTACGGATCTGTTATCACCACTTGTAACACTCGCGAAGGCTGCGGCGCACCCGACTTCCATCAAGAGTTCAAAGAAGCGGAAGAGGAAGGAAGAGAAGAGAAGACTTGAGGAGTTGGCCCGGAAGTAGGGTCAGAATCTTAGTTGATAGGTCACTATTCATTCGTGGACTAGGCCCCGCGTTGACTTTGGATTTTGACTTGGTTTTGCCTTGGGTTTTGTGTAATAAGTGACCTCTGATGGTGCACGTCGTGTGGAGTAGCAGCCACCGCCGCCAAGAGTAGTTAATGTCACCGTTAGAAGGTATCGTTGAGTTTGAACTCTTGTGAGAGTCCTTGGCAATATAAGAGAGGAGTCTCATGGCCTCTCTCTTCACTACTTGATGTGTGTATTTGCTTTCAGTTTAATTCTAAACCTACGCTCTGAGAAGACCTTCGATGGTTGGAGAGCTCGGATTGCATACATGACTGTGAGTCCCATTTCAAGTAGTCCACTCCTCAAGTCTATACTGATTGTCTAATCACTGTTTCCTTATTCCATCAAGTAGATAAGTCCCGGTCGGTGGGAATAACAGGTGAGGTGAGAAGATAGCTAGTAGGGGCGTGACTCCAACTCTAACCGTTACAGTCGTTGCCTTGTTCCATCAAGTAGACTAGTTGGGTGGATGGGAATAACAGGTGAGATTGTACGTGTCTAGGTGTCATAGTTTGCAGAGTCAGTATTCCTCCGGAATGCTCTCATTCATCACTAAGCACGTCCAAAGTAAACCACTCCGGTTTCGTTCCCACAGAGACCTATTTATCCTTTCAAACTTATCCAAAACCTAAAAGTTATCGAGCATCTATGTTAGTTATTCTATACCGTACAGGAACTGGATCCATAAACCGTAAATGGTTTTCGGTACTTTTATCCGGAATATACCGGAGCAGGTTTCCGGTACATTGTACACAGTGTTTACCGGAAAGGATTTCCGGTAAACCAGGTGGGTAGTTTGATTTACCTTTGTTTCCCCTCAGAGCAACTTCCGGAAGGTTTAAACGAGTGACCGGAAGGCCACTGATCCTGTTTTGTGTGAGTGGCCGGATTCCCCACTGCCTTGTGACTTTAAGTGGCTAGACACCCACTGTCCCGGAGTTTATAGTGTCCGGACATTCACTCTCTCCCTAATCTACTCACTGGAGATATGGTGTTGAGTCTAGACTTCACTCTCACGACATCCGGAAGGCCTTCCGGATGCGGTCTCACAAAGGTAGTCCGGACTACAACGACGTTCCGGCGGTACATTAGCTGCACTATGAAGATAGGGATGTAGTTTCACTTGGTAGGATTCCTTCTAGACTCACATAACAGGTTCTACCTATCGTGGGGGTAGACTCCGGCTCTGGGACCGGACTCCGGATTCACACGGACTATTCCGTGCCCTAGAGACTACCAGGAACACCTCTGCAATAGATCTCTTCCCCTCCTGGTTCTTCCGGACTTCTGAAGGTGACCAGGAACACCTCTGCAACCTCCTCATTTTATTCCGGACACTCCCTTGCTGAAGATCCAAGCCGGTTCACTCCTTAGCTCAACAAAACAGCCTTCTCTCAAAAGAAACTTGTGCAAAACGTACCACAACAACGGACCTTGTACCTTACGAAGAACAACTTTCGTCACCCAAACTAGGTAGCAAATCTAGTGATAGCTCCGGAATATATTCAGTCATAAGGAAAAAAACAAGATCCTGAGTCGAGAAAACTCGGTATACTAAGTACTAGGAAATCAACCTGATCACCGCACTACCCTATCTGCGAGAAATACGGAAAATCTAATCTAGAAAATCTTATCTACAAAAGGTCTGGGATTTTAAACCTGAGATCCGAAAATTATGGATCTCAGATCCGATTTTTCCGCCGGCCACAATTCTAAGTGTCCGGTTTGACAGACATCTCGGTAGCCGGGTGCAATTTGGAGCCCCATCGTTAATCGCTACGACAAGTCTGATGACCGGAACTAACTAACCTTCTAATAAAACTAACTACGGAGTCCTCTTATTCCGTCCACTCCGGCGCATCGGAGATGCTCCCACTGTCTGCCTTCTGCCACCTACCTTGTCCGGAGTTGGATCCGGTACTGCTCCACTTCCGGAAGCTGGTGCTTCCGGCTCCGGTCGTTCGGTGGAAGCCGCCGCCTGCGTGCCCTTGTCTGCTGTACCGGTGGTAGTCCCTTCCGCTGTCTTGGGGCTGGCGGCAACATCCGGATAGCCTCGGGACATGGGAGAAGTAGTCTTACGGCGACCGGAGGTCGGTGGAGAGAGAGGAATCCGGAAGCCGGGAGACTGCTCCTGGAACAGCGCTGAAGGAAGAGGGGTCTTCTTGGAAGTCACTAGACTGTTGGGAAGGGCCCTACCCTGGGGTCCAGGAGGATTCGTTTCCGGAGTTGCCATCGGCTCCTCCATCGGTTCCTTACCCTTCCCCAAGGGTTCCGGTGCCTGCTGTGATGGTCCGGTCGCCTCCGGGGAAGATGTAAGGTCAATGGTGGGGTTGGCCGCCACCGGCTTCTCTGGAATGACAGTACTGGCTGCGTTGTTCGCCCGTAGTTGCATCTGTCCCCACGTCTTCTCCATCTTCCGGGCGTGGTCTAGAAGGAAACGGATGACCTGACCCCGATTTGCTTCACCTCCTTTCTCTAGGTACTCTGTGAAGAGAATACTCCGGTTGACAGTTTCAACCGGAAAACTCAACGCTTCTCGTACCTCACCAAGGGCTTGAGCTGATGCGGCTTCTCCATCTTCCGGGCGTGTCTTCGCTTCTACTGCTTCCCGGAATACTTGGGCTTCTTCGAGAGCTGCATCTGCCTTCGACAGGTCCTGCTGCATCTTCGCCCGGGCTTGCAGAAAGGATCCGGTGTTGGGCTTCCATCTGCTCTAACCGGAAATCGCTCTCCTCCAACGTCTTCAAGCGAGGTAGGATCTCCTCCGAGTTCTCCACTCGGAGCTCCCCCATGATGGTGTAGATCAGGGCGGTGCTGTCATTCAGGTGTTGGTTGATCCGGGTGGCTGTCCACGCGACATGTTGGAGCAGCTCCATGATGTCCTCCTTGTGTCTCCGATGAGTGTAGGAATATCCGGGGTCGGGCATCGCTCCGGCCGCTTCGACGGCCCCGCTCCATCTTCATCTTCACCCTCGGGAGCCGGGTCTAGATGGGTGGATGGAGAGCGCTTTGGTGGTGAATCCGGTTGGGCTAAGCGACTCCATTTCCGGGTCTGGGATGTTGGCACCGGAGCCGTCTCCGTTTCTTCGTCTTCAACACCCTGCTCATCAGCCTCCACCCCTTCGTACCTCTGAATGGTCAGTAGGGCTTCATATTTGTCGTGCTCTTCCGGTTTAAGCAGCTCATGATGGTGGTAGAGGTAGGTCAGGTGTGAGCTAATTTTCTCCACCTTAATTGCGTTTAGTAGTCAAGTGGATTAAATTCACTCACACGTAATTTAGATAAGTTGCAATCTATCTTAACATTCACCCATCATTTATACTTGAGGTAGAATATATTAATTCCCAGAATAAAACTTGATTAAGTTAAAGTAAATTAGGTGAAGTAACTTTTAACTAACCCAAGTAACTTTTAATCAACCCAAGTATTTAAAGTTACTTGTAGTAACTTAAATTTAACCTATGATAAATAAATTCATCCAAGTAAATACTTTCAACTCAAGTAAATTTTTTTTTACCTAGGTAAACTAGACTTTACCTCTAAGTTAAACTAGGTTTCACTTTTTACTTTTTACTTTACTTTTTATTACGCCGTCTAGTAAAAATCCAAGTTACTAGACCCTTTCAAATGCAATCAACATTCACAACAACATACACAATAACATACTTTGCAATACAACACATGAATAAAAATTGCACTAGAACCGTGCCATAGGCCGGGGCTTCATATGTGCAATTCTACTCAACATCAATCAACCAACAACATTCACATATTAAACCCACACCAAACAATACTCTTGCAACAATTGAAAACAAATCAATATATTCAAGTTTAAAGAGGTCGAGAGGGCAGCAGGACCCCCCTGTCACTAGATTAGCCGTATCTCCTTCGACTATCCTCCAAACAACTTGAAACTTGTTCACTGTAAAGCTGACTTGGTGGTGCTTCAGCTCCTGCAAAAAACTTGTTAAAAGCTTTTGCCACGCAAAAGATACAGAGCCTCAAAGTTGCTGCTCCGAAAACCCTTGACTGCTGACCCCTTCCAAGTAGATCAGCCGCCACTCCTTTGTTTCTTATTCAATCGATTCCAAACTTAACCAACACAAGGTGAGCTAAACTCCACTTCAGAACACGAAACAAACACCAAAAAATCTTTCACTAATAAAAAGTTATGAACCTCCAAAGTGGCCAGTCTTCAACTCTCGCCTCCACCACCCCTCGTGTACTTTAGTAGCCGTAACTCCTTCGTCGTTGCTTCAAATTGCATGTGCATGCAGTCCTTGGAAAGCTCACTTGAAGTTCTACAAGCCCTTTAGATCTCAAATCCAAATTCGTTGCTGCCTGCCTGCAATCGCCCGCCAAAGTGAGCGCCCCGATTCTGCCTTGGCAGTAGACCTCCTTCCACTAACTACCTTGTAACTTCTTCATCCTTGCTCCAAATGGAGCGTCCTTAGTGTCTCTAGAAAGCTAACCATGAGATCTAGGTCCTCCTAAAAGTTCACGTCCTAACTCTAACTGTCCTCTACGCCACACACACTTAACCGCGGCCTAACCAACTAGAGAGAAGAAGGGGAAAAACTTTGACATAGCTTCGCCCAAGAGAAGAGAGAGAGGGAGAATGGCCGCCCAAGCTCCCTTATACAAGTGGGAGGAAGCTCAAGGGTGGCGGCCACATCCCCACCATCCACCTCAACAATCCCTAATCAAGATCTAAGGGTCCACAATAAACCTAACCCCTAAACCCGAGTTTAGGGCTGGATACGTCCAAAACTCTTAAAATAAGATATTTTTGACCCAAATAACTTCACCAATGTGTTTAAAACACATTTAAACCTCAACTTTGACTATTCATACATCAAAATCCAAGTTCTAGATCATTGGAAATCAATAATTCAATCACCACTCATTTACCCACAAAAATTTCAACTCTAACTATTCTAATCAAAAGGTTAGCCACGGTTCTCTCCATGGGAGCCTTCTAGATCCTTCTTCTCCTCCTTCTTCTTCTTCTTCTTCTTCTTCTTCTTCTTCTTCTTCTTCTTCTTCTTCTTCTTCTTCTTCTTCTTCTTCTTCTTTTCTTCTTCTTTGTCTTTGTTTTTTAACCCCTTTTTAAATTTTTATTTTTTATTTTTTCTTTTCTTTTATAGAATAATTTCTTTCCTACTATTTTCCTCCACTAAAATATCACAACTAACTACTACCACTAAATTTTACAATGAAATGCATTCATTACCACTAATAAGAATCCACCTTTCGGTATTTTCTTTGTCTCTTCAGCTTCTCGCAACTAATTCTTGTACTAACACCTATATTCTTACACTAATACTAACTTAATGATATTCCAGAGCTTTTCCACTTGCTAATCACATCCAATCCCTACTAATCTAACTACTTCACTAATTTCTAACAAATTGGTCTGAAACTAAATGTGAACCAAATTATTGGCTCACATAATTGGCGGCCATCAGGGGACGAACTTAGAGTCTCTTGCTTGCGTTATCAATATACAAATAAATTGATTTTACGCTACAATTCAACCCAATTGTCTTGTCACAAGGCATAAAGTAGAAGCTAATGGAATCCATCTTTTCAAGTGTGGTATTTTTTGCATCTACTCCCAGACGTGCGAGTTGGAAACTTCTGGCCGTTCAAAGTTTCCAACTGAACTGAGTTGTTTAAAAACACCTCTGTAACCAAGTAGGGACCTAACCATACTGCGTCGAATTTACTCGGAAAGTCTATCTTGCGAGCATCTTGTAGGAGTACTAACATACCCGGTTGCAAGACTCTTACCTTGTGCCGTTTATCAAACAATACTTTCCTTCTTCGTTGAATCGCCTCCATGTGTTGGGCTGCATGTCGTCGTCCTTCGTCTAATGCCTCCAACTCCACTAACCTCGTTTTCAAGGACTGACTATCTGTCAGTCGTGCATCAATGGCTATTCTAAGTGAAGGCACCTCGAACTCAATTGGCATTACTGCCTCGATGCCATAAACAAGCGAGAAGGGCGTAGCTCGTGTAGTGACCTTATATGTTGTCCTGTAAGCCCACAAGGCTGCCGGTAGTTTCATGTCCCAATCTCGTTTAGAATCTCGCACGGTTTTTTGCAGAATAGTGCCAAGAGTCTGATTGACTCTCTCAGTCTGACCATTTGTTTGAGGGTGATAAGGAGTGGTTTTCCGATGGTCAATTTGGAACCTATCGGTCATTGCCTCAATCACTTCATTTAGAAAATGAGTACCACGATCGCTAACTAGGATTTTAGGAACCCCAAACCTGGTAATCATGTTCTCAAACAAGAACACCGCCGCATTTTTTGCATCATTGGAGCGAACTGCCTTTGCCTCAGTCCATTTGGTAAGGTATTCCGTGGCGACTATAATGTACGCCATACCCCGAGATGAATGGGGGTGAATTTCCCCTACATAATCGATCCCCCATTTTTCGAAGGGAACTAGGGGTAAGGAAATATGCAACGGAAGTTGCATGTGTAGATCGGTTCTAGCAAAACGTTGGCAAGCATCTCACTTTCTCACATACTTGTGAGCATCTTGAAAGAGTGTTGGCCAAAAGTAGCCAGCACGCAAAACCTTTTGGCCCGTCAATTGACCCGAAAAATGTCCTCCGCAGGCGCTGTCATGGCACGCGGAGAGAATCGACTCTACCTCTTCCTCAACTACGCAACGCCTCATAATCCCATCTAATCCCCGCCTGTAAAGCCGGTTCCCCAACACCACGAATCGCCTGCTATTCACACGAATCTTTCTCCGTTCCTCCTTGGACATTTCTGGGGGAAATTGTTGAGTTGTCAGGAAATCTACTATCCCCGCATACCATAGAGGCCGTGCCGTGACTAGGAAAAGGGTCTCATCAACTAAATTGTCATCTATAGGCAAGGTTTCTGTTCCCTCTAACAACCTCGATAGATGGTCGGCCTGTTTGTGTGCAGACCCCGGCTTGTACTCGACAGTGTAATCAAATTCTTGAAGAAGCAACACCCACCTTGCTAGTCTCCCGCTCAACTCTGGCTTGTTAACCAAATATTTTATCGCCATATGGTCGACATAGAAAACTACTTGGTGGCTCAAAAGGTAGTGTCTAAACTTCTTCACGGAAAAAACCATCGCAAGACATTCTCGCTCTGTGGTCGAGTAATTCTTTTCCGCGTGATTTAATTGCCTACTAGCGTATGCGATAGGAAAATCACGACTCGGTGATTGCCCCTCGACTAGTTGGCAGAGAACACTGCCCACTGCTAGCGCACTAGCATCACAATACACGTGGAAGGCCATTCCCCACCGTGGTGGTTGCAACACTGGATACGTACTCAACTTCTCCTTCAAAAGCCCAAAAGCTACTTCGCATGCCCGAGTCCACTCGAACTTGGTATGTTTTTGTTGCAACTTGGTAATGGGGAGGGTGATTGTCGCGTAATTCGGTATGAGCTCACGATACCACCCCATATGGCCTAGTACGCGCTGCACCTCCTTCACATTTGTTGGAGGTTTGAGGTTGGTGATAACCTTCACTTTCTCCGGTTCTGGTTCCCGCCCCGCTTTACTCACCACGTAACCTAATAAAACTCCCCTACTCACCGCCAGGTAGGTTTTCTCAGGGTTCAACGACATTCGAGACCGTCTACATCGCTCAAGACTCTCCCTCACCAATCCCAAATGGTCGTCTATCTCCGATTGCGTACTAAAGTCGTCGATAAAGACGGTCATAGATTTGTACAGTAAATCCAAGAATATGGACATGACCAATCGTTGGAAAGTCGCCGGGGCGTTACATAGCCCAAATGGCATGACATGCCACACAAATGTCCCCCATGGCGTTGTGAACGCCGTTTTGTGTCGGTCCACCAATGCAATGGAAACTTGATTATACCCTGAGTAGCCATCCATGAAAGTATAACGTTCGTGGCCTGCTACCTCCTCCAAAATACTAGTGATAAATGGAAGAGGAAAATGGTCTTTTTGTGTAGCGCTATTCAATTTCCTGTAGTCCACACAAACCCTCAACTTTCCATTTTTTTTCTTCACCAACACCATGGATGATACCCAATCGGTGATCTCTACTGGTTTTATAAAACCTGCTTGCAATAGTTTCTCTAACTCCTCCTTCACAACCAATTGGAGTTGAGGGTTCATTCTTCGCTCTTTTTGTCTTATGGGTGCCGCTCCAGGTAGTAAGGGAATTCGATGTTCAACAATTTCGGGAGGAATCCCCTGCAACTCCTTGTATGACCACGCAAACACCTCCCTATACTCTCTTACCAAGTTACAATAAGCCTTGACCTCATCTTCTCTCAACTGACTTCCCATCTTCATCTGTCGTGCTTGCTCTCCCTCAAACTCCACCGTCACATATGTCCAATCTTCCATCACTACGTGGGATTGTTCGCTGCTATCTCGATACCAGCTTGAAGGCACGTTGGGATAATTGGATACATCTTCTCCCACGGTAATGCCAGAAGAGTTAGTTTTAAACTTCAATGATCCACCTAAAGGTTCATTCTCATCCAACACTTCCAATCCTTCAAGAATCTCTCCTTCTATGATATGGACATCTATATCGATCAAAGGTGTTAGCCCGTCACTTATCTCCATATCAACGAAGTTCACACCCAATTCAAAATCCGATGAGGAATTGGGATTATCCTGCAGCCACCTGGCATACTCTCCATTGTCAGACCAGTGGTAGAGGTTTGGTCCTAGGCACGTCAAGCCTTGGACCTCAGCCTCAAATGTCATTCCATCTATTTTCAATGGTTTGTCTTCTTCAGCAGAATTAGCCCCAGTTATCTCCAGATCTAACAGTGGTTTGATCCTGACCTTGGTTGGATTCTCATAAGGCCCATATACTATGGAAGGCTTGTCACCACCCCACATGATGGTGGCATTTGCCATCCTCAACCACGGGCGACCCAACAGAAGTGGAAATGATTCCTTGGCCGTGTGCATCCGAATCACATGGAAAGTAACTAAGTATTCTTCACCCCCCGTATTGATTTTACAATTTGTAATCTGACCTAAAGGCTTGGCAGGGCTTTGGTCTGCCATGTTCAACACGAACGGTGAAGGACCTGTTAAACTCAAACCCAATTTCTCCATTGTATGGAGCGGCATTATGTTAAGCCCACTTCCTCCGTCATTGAGTACATTAGGAATCACTTTATCTACAATCGAGACCTCGATTTCTACTGCCTTTACATCTATTGGTCGAGTAGCGGCATGTACCGTAGCCACTATCTTCTTCCTGGATTTCCTTCTCCTTTTTACACCTGGTAATTTCTCCTTAAAGCTTTTCCTCATCATGGGAGATATTTCTAGCAATTGAGCCAAGGTGATGTCAGCTTTTACCCTCCGGAGGTCCCTCCAGAGATCGTATTTATTATCTGGGGCCAACTCTCCTTGACCCAGTATTCCAAACTCATCGAATGGAATTCCTGGGCCCTTCCAATTGTCCCCTCTCAATCCATTGTCAAGGTCAGAGCCCTCTAGTGAGCCATCTGTATCATTGACAACTTCAGCCTCTTTGGCAATTCTCGCTGCCTCCTTAGCAGCCTCATCTAAGGCGGTTAAATCTAAAGAATCTTCTGAATCGCTACTCTCATCCTCTTCTCGAACAGGAGGTAAGGTGTGAGTGTGGGACCTCGTAATAACTGCCAAGGTTGCATTCTCGTGGCCCTCAACACCACTTTTCTTCAACTTGTGAGTCACTAGATGTGAAGGTGACTCGTGCTCCTCGAGTATTACGGTAGAGTTACTCTGAGATGGCGGTGGACCAGTCATTAGTACTTCGCCCGCAACTCTGACATCTTGGTTAGCAACTGGACCATGCCTTGGATTAGGGTTGTTTTGGTTCCCTCCTTGTTGATTGTGACCTACTGGAATATATCCCCGCTGAGTCTGCAGCCCATCAGGGGCTCGGTGGTTCTGTCTTGACTCTTCATAGTTGTAATACAAATTTGGGGGTCTCAATCCCCTCTGCTCATTCCCATTCATCCTCCTTTGCCCTTGCATATTGTTTTGAGCATTTTGTTGGGCGTTGATCACAGGTGGAGGCATTCGGATTACCTTGTCAGGTTGTCTGCAATCTTCAGTGGGGTGGTTACCACCACAATTTCCGCATATCCATGGTTGTCCCTCCGACCAACACTGACCAGGTTCATGCCATCTCCCACAAAATTCATGAAGCTCCTTCCTTGGTCTTCCACCTCCTCCATAACCGTAGGAACCCCCTTGATGTCCTCCTTGTCGAGGTGGGGGTTGGTAACGTTGAGGATTGGGATTCCTTTGTAGCTCTTGTGTACAGAACGGCGCCGAATGTCCATTCTGACCACAGGTGGTGCACCAAATGCCAGAATTATGGTTGCCTGACTCTATGCGTGGAGGTGGAGCATTCTGGTTTTGAGTTCTTACCATGAAGGCCATTTGTTCCGATAGGGCTTGAATTTGTTTCATCACTGAGTCTTGAAAACCTTCCTGTCCAGCTTGTAACTTCTTCTCCAACTCCTCCACTCTCTTCTCCAATCGTGGTTCAGGTAATGCCAATAAGGGAATGGGAGCCTGGGTTGCCAGTGGCACTATGTCATGATGAAATGAGCTGCTAGGGCCAGGGGTGGACATCTGGGAGGGATTGGGACCCACATCGAGGACCACAGGTTTAAGGGGTACAAACCTAGGTATCGACTCATCCTCCTTCCTCCACAACCTCTCGTAGTTTCGTTCAATCACATCCACCGCCCTAGCCGCCGCCTTAGCTTCGTCCAAAGAGGTTGGATTCCTCTCCAACACACTCTTGATGGTAGAGCGGTTGAAGAATCCTTCGATAAAGAATTGCTTGAGGGTATCGTTATTCAGCATACCCCCCACGAATCTCATACACACCAACTCAAACCTCCGAATATATGTGGCCATCTCCTCATCTCGTTCTTGCTTCACTGCCGCCAAGGCTCGAAGGGCTATGCTTTGCCCCACTTCCGGTCTAAAGTGGTTGAGGAAAGCTACCTGGAGTTGATTCCAATTCACGAAGTGACCCTCTTCATGATCCCGATACCAGTTGTAGGCCTCTCCATGAAGGGTAGTGGGAAACCAAACTAAGCAGTAGCCCTCATTTGTAATGAGAGAGATGGTCAGGGTCTCGATGTACCTCTCCATATGTAGAGAAGGATCCTCATCCTTCGAACCATAGAATCTAGGAAGATTGGCTGGGATATTGGTTGCCAACAGTCCTTGGGGTACTACGATTGGCAATCCTCGAGGCCTAACTAAAGGGTCAATGGGTGGAGGTCTCCCGTCCATTTCGTGGAAAACTATTTCTACTGTGGGCTCGAATCCTGAGGGTCCTCCAGTGGCTACACAATCTTCTAGGTCTATAGTCTCAAAAGTGTCTTGTTCGGTGTCCTCTAATATTACTTCCTCTAACCTTGGTTCACCATCTTGAGCCCCATCACTACCCTCAGATACTAACAGCTCGTCAAGTCTTCTCTTGGTAACCCCCTCAATAGACTCCTCCGAAGTATCACTACTAGAAAGGGGCTTCCGTTGGATTTCCTTTCTACTACCCACCGCCTTAGTCCACCGTTTCCCCACACGTTCCAAGCCTTGGTTCAAGTCAGGTTTGCTAGATCTAGTTCGTGGGAACATCTAAACGTCCTTGCATCACAGACCACTCTACATTCCTTAACTTAACTAGTTCTTCTTTGGGTTTCCCCCTATTTAGTGTCCACCCCAATGGGTAGTAACGAATACCACAATACCGGTGTTGTGCGGACGGCGCTTCCGTGCAACTAACCCCCGGTATTGCATACGATACAAGACTCTTATGAAGGGCTGACCCAAGAGTTGGGTTGGATTTATATGGACCTTGCCACCGCGGCCAACGTGCCACTACCAATCCCAAGGCCCAGGCATAACCTCCTATAAGAGAAACGACAACAACGAGTACACGGTAATTTTTATGGTGTGACACACGTGAGAAGGTGGAAGGAAAAATACCTCATGCATCGCCAACCACCCTAACACTTCATTAGTATCTCAAGCCGCCCAATTCGCTCCTATCTAAGGCTTCCCTTAAGTCCTAATGCCATAAGTGGAGTTTAGCGATAACCTTTGCCGCGCTCCTTCCAACCTCGACCCCACCCCTTTCTAGAGCACCTATTAATCACAACACTTAATGCACTCCACAAGGTCAAACCGTGACGCGAAGATAGGCTCCCGGCAGACGCACCATTTATGTGAGTTAATTTTCTCCACCTTAATTGCGTTTAGTAGTCAAGTGGATTAAATTCACTCACACGTAATTTAGATAAGTTGCAATCTATCTTAACATTCACCCATCATTTATACTTGAGGTAGAATATATTAATTCCCAGAATAAAACTTGATTAAGTTAAAGTAAATTAGGTGAAGTAACTTTTAACTAACCCAAGTAACTTTTAATCAACCCAAGTATTTAAAGTTACTTGTAGTAACTTAAATTTAACCTATGGTAAATAAATTCATCCAAGTAAATACTTTCAACTCAAGTAAATTTTTTTTTACCTAGGTAAACTAGACTTTACCTCTAAGTTAAACTAGGTTTCACTTTTTACTTTTTACTTTACTTTTTATCACGCCGTCTAGTAAAAATCCAAGTTACTAGACCCTTTCAAATGCAATCAACATTCACAACAACATACACAATAACATACTTTGCAATACAACACATGAATAAAAATTGCACTAGAACCGTGCCATAGGCCGGGGCTTCATATGTGCAATTCTACTCAACATCAATCAACCAACAACATTCACATATTAAACCCACACCAAACAATACTCTTGCAACAATTGAAAACAAATCAATATATTCAAGTTTAAAGAGGTCGAGAGGGCAGCAGGACCCCCCTGTCACTAGATTAGCCGTATCTCCTTCGACTATCCTCCAAACAACTTGAAACTTGTTCACTGTAAAGCTGACTTGGTGGTGCTTCAGCTCCTGCAAAAAACTTGTTAAAAGCTTTTGCCACGCAAAAGATACAGAGCCTCAAAGTTGCTGCTCCGAAAACCCTTGACTGCTGACCCCTTCCAAGTAGATCAGCCGCCACTCCTTTGTTTCTTATTCAATCGATTCCAAACTTAACCAACACAAGGTGAGCTAAACTCCACTTCAGAACACGAAACAAACACCAAAAAATCTTTCACTAATAAAAAGTTATGAACCTCCAAAGTGGCCAGTCTTCAACTCTCGCCTCCACCACCCCTCGTGTACTTTAGTAGCCGTAACTCCTTCGTCGTTGCTTCAAATTGCATGTGCGTGCAGTCCTTGGAAAGCTCACTTGAAGTTCTACAAGCCCTTTAGATCTCAAATCCAAATTCGTTGCTGCCTGCCTGCAATCGCCCGCCAAAGTGAGCGCCCCGATTCTGCCTTGGCAGTAGACCTCCTTCCACTAACTACCTTGTAACTTCTTCATCCTTGCTCCAAATGGAGCGTCCTTAGTGTCTCTAGAAAGCTAACCATGAGATCTAGGTCCTCCTAAAAGTTCACGTCCTAACTCTAACTGTCCTCTACGCCACACACACTTAACCGCGGCCTAACCAACTAGAGAGAAGAAGGGGAAAAACTTTGACATAGCTTCGCCCAAGAGAAGAGAGAGAGGGAGAATGGCCGCCCAAGCTCCCTTATACAAGTGGGAGGAAGCTCAAGGGTGGCGGCCACATCCCCACCATCCACCTCAACAATCCCTAATCAAGATCTAAGGGTCCACAATAAACCTAACCCCTAAACCCGAGTTTAGGGCTGGATACGTCCAAAACTCTTAAAATAAGATATTTTTGACCCAAATAACTTCACCAATGTGTTTAAAACACATTTAAACCTCAACTTTGACTATTCATACATCAAAATCCAAGTTCTAGATCATTGGAAATCAATAATTCAATCACCACTCATTTACCCACAAAAATTTCAACTCTAACTATTCTAATCAAAAGGTTAGCCACGGTTCTCTCCATGGGAGCCTTCTAGATCCTTCTTCTCCTCCTTCTTCTTCTTCTTCTTCTTCTTCTTCTTCTTCTTCCTCTTCTTCTTCTTCTTCTTCTTCTTCTTCTTCTTCTTTTCTTCTTTTTTGTCTTTGTTTTTTAACCCCTTTTTAAATTTTTATTTTTTATTTTTTCTTTTCTTTTATAGAATAATTTCTTTCCTACTATTTTCCTCCACTAAAATATCACAACTAACTACTACCACTAACTTTTACAATGAAATGCATTCATTACCACTAATAAGAATCCACCTTTCGGTATTTTCTTTGTCTCTTCAGCTTCTCGCAACTAATTCTTGTACTAACACCTATATTCTTACACTAATACTAACTTAATGATATTCCAGAGCTTTTCCACTTGCTAATCACATCCAATCCCTACTAATCTAACTACTTCACTAATTTCTAACAAATTGGTCTGAAACTAAATGTGAACCAAATTATTGGCTCACATAATTGGCGGCCATCAGGGGACGAACTTAGAGTCTCTTGCTTGCGTTATCAATATACAAATAAATTGATTTTACGCTACAATTCAACCCAATTGTCTTGTCACAAGGCATAAAGTAGAAGCTAATGGAATCCATCTTTTCAAGTGTGGTATTTTTTGCATCTACTCCCAGACGTGCGAGTTGGAAACTTCTGGCCGTTCAAAGTTTCCAACTGAACTGAGTTGTTTAAAAACACCTCTGTAACCAAGTAGGGACCTAACCATACTGCGTCGAATTTACTCGGAAAGTCTATCTTGCGAGCATCTTGTAGGAGTACTAACATACCCGGTTGCAAGACTCTTACCTTGTGCCGTTTATCAAACAATACTTTCCTTCTTCGTTGAATCGCCTCCATGTGTTGGGCTGCATGTCGTCGTCCTTCGTCTAATGCCTCCAACTCCACTAACCTCGTTTTCAAGGACTGACTATCTGTCAGTCGTGCATCAATGGCTATTCTAAGTGAAGGCACCTCGAACTCAATTGGCATTACTGCCTCGATGCCATAAACAAGCGAGAAGGGCGTAGCTCGTGTAGTGACCTTATATGTTGTCCTGTAAGCCCACAAGGCTGCCGGTAGTTTCATGTCCCAATCTCGTTTAGAATCTCGCACGGTTTTTTGCAGAATAGTGCCAAGAGTCTGATTGACTCTCTCAGTCTGACCATTTGTTTGAGGGTGATAAGGAGTGGTTTTCCGATGGTCAATTTGGAACCTATCGGTCATTGCCTCAATCACTTCATTTAGAAAATGAGTACCACGATCGCTAACTAGGATTTTAGGAACCCCAAACCTGGTAATCATGTTCTCAAACAAGAACACCGCCGCATTTTTTGCATCATTGGAGCGAACTGCCTTTGCCTCAGTCCATTTGGTAAGGTATTCCGTGGCGACTATAATGTACGCCATACCCCGAGATGAATGGGGGTGAATTTCCCCTACATAATCGATCCCCCATTTTTCGAAGGGAACTAGGGGTAAGGAAATATGCAACGGAAGTTGCATGTGTAGATCGGTTCTAGCAAAACGTTGGCAAGCATCTCACTTTCTCACATACTTGTGAGCATCTTGAAAGAGTGTTGGCCAAAAGTAGCCAGCACGCAAAACCTTTTGGCCCGTCAATTGACCCGAAAAATGTCCTCCGCAGGCGCTGTCATGGCACGCGGAGAGAATCGACTCTACCTCTTCCTCAACTACGCAACGCCTCATAATCCCATCTAATCCCCGCCTGTAAAGCCGGTTCCCCAACACCACGAATCGCCTGCTATTCACACGAATCTTTCTCCGTTCCTCCTTGGACATTTCTGGGGGAAATTGTTGAGTTGTCAGGAAATCTACTATCCCCGCATACCATAGAGGCCGTGCCGTGACTAGGAAAAGGGTCTCATCAACTAAATTGTCATCTATAGGCAAGGTTTCTGTTCCCTCTAACAACCTCGATAGATGGTCGGCCTGTTTGTGTGCAGACCCCGGCTTGTACTCGACAGTGTAATCAAATTCTTGAAGAAGCAACACCCACCTTGCTAGTCTCCCGCTCAACTCTGGCTTGTTAACCAAATATTTTATCGCCATATGGTCGACATAGAAAACTACTTGGTGGCTCAAAAGGTAGTGTCTAAACTTCTTCACGGAAAAAACCATCGCAAGACATTCTCGCTCTGTGGTCGAGTAATTCTTTTCCGCGTGATTTAATTGCCTACTAGCGTATGCGATAGGAAAATCACGACTCGGTGATTGCCCCTCGACTAGTTGGCAGAGAACACTGCCCACTGCTAGCGCACTAGCATCACAATACACGTGGAAGGCCATTCCCCACCGTGGTGGTTGCAACACTGGATACGTACTCAACTTCTCCTTCAAAAGCCCAAAAGCTACTTCGCATGCCCGAGTCCACTCGAACTTGGTATGTTTTTGTTGCAACTTGGTAATGGGGAGGGTGATTGTCGCGTAATTCGGTATGAGCTCACGATACCACCCCATATGGCCTAGTACGCGCTGCACCTCCTTCACATTTGTTGGAGGTTTGAGGTTGGTGATAACCTTCACTTTCTCCGGTTCTGGTTCCCGCCCCGCTTTACTCACCACGTAACCTAATAAAACTCCCCTACTCACCGCCAGGTAGGTTTTCTCAGGGTTCAACGACATTCGAGACCGTCTACATCGCTCAAGACTCTCCCTCACCAATCCCAAATGGTCGTCTATCTCCGATTGCGTACTAAAGTCGTCGATAAAGACGGTCATAGATTTGTACAGTAAATCCAAGAATATGGACATGACCAATCGTTGGAAAGTCGCCGGGGCGTTACATAGCCCAAATGGCATGACATGCCACACAAATGTCCCCCATGGCGTTGTGAACGCCGTTTTGTGTCGGTCCACCAATGCAATGGAAACTTGATTATACCCTGAGTAGCCATCCATGAAAGTATAACGTTCGTGGCCTGCTACCTCCTCCAAAATACTAGTGATAAATGGAAGAGGAAAATGGTCTTTTTGTGTAGCGCTATTCAATTTCCTGTAGTCCACACAAACCCTCAACTTTCCATTTTTTTTCTTCACCAACACCATGGATGATACCCAATCGGTGATCTCTACTGGTTTTATAAAACCTGCTTGCAATAGTTTCTCTAACTCCTCCTTCACAACCAATTGGAGTTGAGGGTTCATTCTTCGCTCTTTTTGTCTTATGGGTGCCGCTCCAGGTAGTAAGGGAATTCGATGTTCAACAATTTCGGGAGGAATCCCCTGCAACTCCTTGTATGACCACGCAAACACCTCCCTATACTCTCTTACCAAGTTACAATAAGCCTTGACCTCATCTTCTCTCAACTGACTTCCCATCTTCATCTGTCGTGCTTGCTCTCCCTCAAACTCCACCGTCACATATGTCCAATCTTCCATCACTACGTGGGATTGTTCGCTGCTATCTCGATACCAGCTTGAAGGCACGTTGGGATAATTGGATACATCTTCTCCCACGGTAATGCCAGAAGAGTTAGTTTTAAACTTCAATGATCCACCTAAAGGTTCATTCTCATCCAACACTTCCAATCCTTCAAGAATCTCTCCTTCTATGATATGGACATCTATATCGATCAAAGGTGTTAGCCCGTCACTTATCTCCATATCAACGAAGTTCACACCCAATTCAAAATCCGATGAGGAATTGGGATTATCCTGCAGCCACCTGGCATACTCTCCATTGTCAGACCAGTGGTAGAGGTTTGGTCCTAGGCACGTCAAGCCTTGGACCTCAGCCTCAAATGTCATTCCATCTATTTTCAATGGTTTGTCTTCTTCAGCAGAATTAGCCCCAGTTATCTCCAGATCTAACAGTGGTTTGATCCTGACCTTGGTTGGATTCTCATAAGGCCCATATACTATGGAAGGCTTGTCACCACCCCACATGATGGTGGCATTTGCCATCCTCAACCACGGGCGACCCAACAGAAGTGGAAATGATTCCTTGGCCGTGTGCATCCGAATCACATGGAAAGTAACTAAGTATTCTTCACCCCCCGTATTGATTTTACAATTTGTAATCTGACCTAAAGGCTTGGCAGGGCTTTGGTCTGCCATGTTCAACACGAACGGTGAAGGACCTGTTAAACTCAAACCCAATTTCTCCATTGTATGGAGCGGCATTATGTTAAGCCCACTTCCTCCGTCATTGAGTACATTAGGAATCACTTTATCTACAATCGAGACCTCGATTTCTACTGCCTTTACATCTATTGGTCGAGTAGCGGCATGTACCGTAGCCACTATCTTCTTCCTGGATTTCCTTCTCCTTTTTACACCTGGTAATTTCTCCTTAAAGCTTTTCCTCATCATGGGAGATATTTCTAGCAATTGAGCCAAGGTGATGTCAGCTTTTACCCTCCGGAGGTCCCTCCAGAGATCGTATTTATTATCTGGGGCCAACTCTCCTTGACCCAGTATTCCAAACTCATCGAATGGAATTCCTGGGCCCTTCCAATTGTCCCCTCTCAATCCATTGTCAAGGTCAGAGCCCTCTAGTGAGCCATCTGTATCATTGACAACTTCAGCCTCTTTGGCAATTCTCGCTGCCTCCTTAGCAGCCTCATCTAAGGCGGTTAAATCTAAAGAATCTTCTGAATCGCTACTCTCATCCTCTTCTCGAACAGGAGGTAAGGTGTGAGTGTGGGACCTCGTAATAACTGCCAAGGTTGCATTCTCGTGGCCCTCAACACCACTTTTCTTCAACTTGTGAGTCACTAGATGTGAAGGTGACTCGTGCTCCTCGAGTATTACGGTAGAGTTACTCTGAGATGGCGGTGGACCAGTCATTAGTACTTCGCCCGCAACTCTGACATCTTGGTTAGCAACTGGACCATGCCTTGGATTAGGGTTGTTTTGGTTCCCTCCTTGTTGATTGTGACCTACTGGAATATATCCCCGCTGAGTCTGCAGCCCATCAGGGGCTCGGTGGTTCTGTCTTGACTCTTCATAGTTGTAATACAAATTTGGGGGTCTCAATCCCCTCTGCTCATTCCCATTCATCCTCCTTTGCCCTTGCATATTGTTTTGAGCATTTTGTTGGGCGTTGATCACAGGTGGAGGCATTCGGATTACCTTGTCAGGTTGTCTGCAATCTTCAGTGGGGTGGTTACCACCACAATTTCCGCATATCCATGGTTGTCCCTCCGACCAACACTGACCAGGTTCATGCCATCTCCCACAAAATTCATGAAGCTCCTTCCTTGGTCTTCCACCTCCTCCATAACCGTAGGAACCCCCTTGATGTCCTCCTTGTCGAGGTGGGGGTTGGTAACGTTGAGGATTGGGATTCCTTTGTAGCTCTTGTGTACAGAACGGCGCCGAATGTCCATTCTGACCACAGGTGGTGCACCAAATGCCAGAATTATGGTTGCCTGACTCTATGCGTGGAGGTGGAGCATTCTGGTTTTGAGTTCTTACCATGAAGGCCATTTGTTCCGATAGGGCTTGAATTTGTTTCATCACTGAGTCTTGAAAACCTTCCTGTCCAGCTTGTAACTTCTTCTCCAACTCCTCCACTCTCTTCTCCAATCGTGGTTCAGGTAATGCCAATAAGGGAATGGGAGCCTGGGTTGCCAGTGGCACTATGTCATGATGAAATGAGCTGCTAGGGCCAGGGGTGGACATCTGGGAGGGATTGGGACCCACATCGAGGACCACAGGTTTAAGGGGTACAAACCTAGGTATCGACTCATCCTCCTTCCTCCACAACCTCTCGTAGTTTCGTTCAATCACATCCACCGCCCTAGCCGCCGCCTTAGCTTCGTCCAAAGAGGTTGGATTCCTCTCCAACACACTCTTGATGGTAGAGCGGTTGAAGAATCCTTCGATAAAGAATTGCTTGAGGGTATCGTTATTCAGCATACCCCCCACGAATCTCATACACACCAACTCAAACCTCCGAATATATGTGGCCATCTCCTCATCTCGTTCTTGCTTCACTGCCGCCAAGGCTCGAAGGGCTATGCTTTGCCCCACTTCCGGTCTAAAGTGGTTGAGGAAAGCTACCTGGAGTTGATTCCAATTCACGAAGTGACCCTCTTCATGATCCCGATACCAGTTGTAGGCCTCTCCATGAAGGGTAGTGGGAAACCAAACTAAGCAGTAGCCCTCATTTGTAATGAGAGAGATGGTCAGGGTCTCGATGTACCTCTCCATATGTAGAGAAGGATCCTCATCCTTCGAACCATAGAATCTAGGAAGATTGGCTGGGATATTGGTTGCCAACAGTCCTTGGGGTACTACGATTGGCAATCCTCGAGGCCTAACTAAAGGGTCAATGGGTGGAGGTCTCCCGTCCATTTCGTGGAAAACTATTTCTACTGTGGGCTCGAATCCTGAGGGTCCTCCAGTGGCTACACAATCTTCTAGGTCTATAGTCTCAAAAGTGTCTTGTTCGGTGTCCTCTAATATTACTTCCTCTAACCTTGGTTCACCATCTTGAGCCCCATCACTACCCTCAGATACTAACAGCTCGTCAAGTCTTCTCTTGGTAACCCCCTCAATAGACTCCTCCGAAGTATCACTACTAGAAAGGGGCTTCCGTTGGATTTCCTTTCTACTACCCACCGCCTTAGTCCACCGTTTCCCCACACGTTCCAAGCCTTGGTTCAAGTCAGGTTTGCTAGATCTAGTTCGTGGGAACATCTAAACGTCCTTGCATCACAGACCACTCTACATTCCTTAACTTAACTAGTTCTTCTTTGGGTTTCCCCCTATTTAGTGTCCACCCCAATGGGTAGTAACGAATACCACAATACCGGTGTTGTGCGGACGGCGCTTCCGTGCAACTAACCCCCGGTATTGCATACGATACAAGACTCTTATGAAGGGCTGACCCAAGAGTTGGGTTGGATTTATATGGACCTTGCCACCGCGGCCAACGTGCCACTACCAATCCCAAGGCCCAGGCATAACCTCCTATAAGAGAAACGACAACAACGAGTACACGGTAATTTTTATGGTGTGACACACGTGAGAAGGTGGAAGGAAAAATACCTCATGCATCGCCAACCACCCTAACACTTCATTAGTATCTCAAGCCGCCCAATTCGCTCCTATCTAAGGCTTCCCTTAAGTCCTAATGCCATAAGTGGAGTTTAGCGATAACCTTTGCCGCGCTCCTTCCAACCTCGACCCCACCCCTTTCTAGAGCACCTATTAATCACAACACTTAATGCACTCCACAAGGTCAAACCGTGACGCGAAGATAGGCTCCCGGCAGACGCACCATTTATGTGAGTTAATTTTCTCCACCTTAATTGCGTTTAGTAGTCAAGTGGATTAAATTCACTCACACGTAATTTAGATAAGTTGCAATCTATCTTAACATTCACCCATCATTTATACTTGAGGTAGAATATATTAATTCCCAGAATAAAACTTGATTAAGTTAAAGTAAATTAGGTGAAGTAACTTTTAACTAACCCAAGTAACTTTTAATCAACCCAAGTATTTAAAGTTACTTGTAGTAACTTAAATTTAACCTATGGTAAATAAATTCATCCAAGTAAATACTTTCAACTCAAGTAAATTTTTTTTTACCTAGGTAAACTAGACTTTACCTCTAAGTTAAACTAGGTTTCACTTTTTACTTTTTACTTTACTTTTTATCACGCCGTCTAGTAAAAATCCAAGTTACTAGACCCTTTCAAATGCAATCAACATTCACAACAACATACACAATAACATACTTTGCAATACAACACATGAATAAAAATTGCACTAGAACCGTGCCATAGGCCGGGGCTTCATATGTGCAATTCTACTCAACATCAATCAACCAACAACATTCACATATTAAACCCACACCAAACAATACTCTTGCAACAATTGAAAACAAATCAATATATTCAAGTTTAAAGAGGTCGAGAGGGCAGCAGGACCCCCCTGTCACTAGATTAGCCGTATCTCCTTCGACTATCCTCCAAACAACTTGAAACTTGTTCACTGTAAAGCTGACTTGGTGGTGCTTCAGCTCCTGCAAAAAACTTGTTAAAAGCTTTTGCCACGCAAAAGATACAGAGCCTCAAAGTTGCTGCTCCGAAAACCCTTGACTGCTGACCCCTTCCAAGTAGATCAGCCGCCACTCCTTTGTTTCTTATTCAATCGATTCCAAACTTAACCAACACAAGGTGAGCTAAACTCCACTTCAGAACACGAAACAAACACCAAAAAATCTTTCACTAATAAAAAGTTATGAACCTCCAAAGTGGCCAGTCTTCAACTCTCGCCTCCACCACCCCTCGTGTACTTTAGTAGCCGTAACTCCTTCGTCGTTGCTTCAAATTGCATGTGCGTGCAGTCCTTGGAAAGCTCACTTGAAGTTCTACAAGCCCTTTAGATCTCAAATCCAAATTCGTTGCTGCCTGCCTGCAATCGCCCGCCAAAGTGAGCGCCCCGATTCTGCCTTGGCAGTAGACCTCCTTCCACTAACTACCTTGTAACTTCTTCATCCTTGCTCCAAATGGAGCGTCCTTAGTGTCTCTAGAAAGCTAACCATGAGATCTAGGTCCTCCTAAAAGTTCACGTCCTAACTCTAACTGTCCTCTACGCCACACACACTTAACCGCGGCCTAACCAACTAGAGAGAAGAAGGGGAAAAACTTTGACATAGCTTCGCCCAAGAGAAGAGAGAGAGGGAGAATGGCCGCCCAAGCTCCCTTATACAAGTGGGAGGAAGCTCAAGGGTGGCGGCCACATCCCCACCATCCACCTCAACAATCCTTAATCAAGATCTAAGGGTCCACAATAAACCTAACCCCTAAACCCGAGTTTAGGGCTGGATACGTCCAAAACTCTTAAAATAAGATATTTTTGACCCAAATAACTTCACCAATGTGTTTAAAACACATTTAAACCTCAACTTTGACTATTCATACATCAAAATCCAAGTTCTAGATCATTGGAAATCAATAATTCAATCACCACTCATTTACCCACAAAAATTTCAACTCTAACTATTCTAATCAAAAGGTTAGCCACGGTTCTCTCCATGGGAGCCTTCTAGATCCTTCTTCTCCTCCTTCTTCTTCTTCTTCTTCTTCTTCTTCTTCTTCTTCCTCTTCTTCTTCTTCTTCTTCTTCTTCTTCTTCTTCTTCTTTTCTTCTTTTTTGTCTTTGTTTTTTAACCCCTTTTTAAATTTTTATTTTTTATTTTTTCTTTTCTTTTATAGAATAATTTCTTTCCTACTATTTTCCTCCACTAAAATATCACAACTAACTACTACCACTAACTTTTACAATGAAATGCATTCATTACCACTAATAAGAATCCACCTTTCGGTATTTTCTTTGTCTCTTCAGCTTCTCGCAACTAATTCTTGTACTAACACCTATATTCTTACACTAATACTAACTTAATGATATTCCAGAGCTTTTCCACTTGCTAATCGCATCCAATCCCTACTAATCTAACTACTTCACTAATTTCTAACAAATTGGTCTGAAACTAAATGTGAACCAAATTATTGGCTCACATCAGGTACGCCGGAAGCGGCAATCCAGCCTTCCGGTTACGGTGGAGATTCTTGATCAGTCGCTCCACCAAATCCTGCATGAGGGTCCCCCAGTCGATGGTGATCTTCTCGCGCATAGCTCCTAAAAACGTCGCTGCCCACTTCAACACTAACCACTTGGGTTTCTCTGGGTGAAAAATAGGGTTTAGAAACCCTATTACGATCTGAGCTTGTGGGTCGGTTAGGTCGGCGACGGAGTATCCCTCTTTCGGATCAGCCGGTCCCCGGAACTCGCCGTCCGTGATCTCGTCCTTCCGCTCCGTCGCCTTGACGTCTCTATCGGCGAAGCCATAGGTCCGCTTCCACTCCGCCCGAGTCCACTTCTCCGGGTGTGCGCGTATACTACCGTCATACTGGTTGTCGGGTGCGCCTATGAGCTCCGTGACGACCTTCTCATCCTTCGTCCCCCATGCCGCTGCCATCAGGCCGGAACACCCCATGATGTCCAGGAAGTGGAACAAAGTATGCATATCACGGTCGGCCACCGGGTACTCGGGTATCACCCTGACGATGGGTGGTCCCCCGGTGGCAACGCTCTTCACCTTCTCCTGTTTCCCGGATCGCTCGCCGGCCATAGCGCTCCTCCGTCAGCCTCCGGTCGTACCTGCACGCACTGACCTCACAAGAGCTCTCTAGTACTACCGGATGCTGGAGGGGCAACCGGTTGAGAAACCTGTAGAAAGACTAAGGAAGGGAAAATCGAAAAGAGCCGGGAGGAAGAGAAGCAGAAAGGGAGGAGGGAGGAGAATAGCTGTTTTGGCTATTCCCCGTCGGTTGGCCTTTTTATAACTGCCCCAAAGTACGGGATTTCTCCAACGGTAGTGACGTCACCATCAAAGCCTTTTTAATGGCTCTGACGTCACCATCACCATTATGACCGGTTCCGTGGTAGGTACATTCTGATTTCTTCTCCCGGTTTAAGGCATGGCCGAGTTCTCTAGGTTATACTCAGTTCCGCACGTGCCAGGCCGACCGGATTAGGCACTTCGTTAGACCTTTTAAGGACTTAATTGATCCGGCGCCCATCCTATTTTCTAGTTATTGATTCTATACTATCTAACTTCACTTTACTTATATTATCACCATTTTTTTTCATTTTAGCCGGATTTTATGGTAATTATCCGAAAACTTGTGGAACGACTTCCCACACTAGGGAAAGACGAGGGGGTAGTGACGGATGTATAAGGGTCCTAGCAAGTCTTGATTGACCTTCCGGCGTACCGATTGGTGTCGGTTGTGAAGACTCCACTATAAGAAACCCGTGTTTTTTGTGACAGGGCAACTAACGTGCAATTATGTTTTGTGCAGCATCCGGCACGTCAACGTTGACGTCCAAAAAAATCCGTTATAATTGACATGCGAAAAACATGCCAAAATCTCAAAAAGAAAGCCCACGTTTTTTAAAACGTCACAAAAACTTGGGGGTTGAAGGTGTTAAAAATCTGCCATGTGGCTGCCACGTCGCGTCCACGTCATCGCCACATGGACGGGCAGTGCCACATCCCCAAATTTTTCATCCGGGCCCTTGGTAATGTGGCCCATGATGTGGCGCATGACGTGGCATACGATTGTGACTAGGCTTGCATACGTGGACCCGCCATTTTCTGACGTGGCACCTTTAAAATATGACGTGTCACTTTTTAAAATATGACGTGGCATGTCCAATCAGCATAGTTTAATGCATAATTTATTGTGGACAGTGTAAATTGGGACGTCATTTCTAACACGGTATGTTTTTAGTGACGTTCGTTATGACGTTTTCTGTGACGTTCGTTATGACGTTTTCTGTGGCGTTCGTTATGACGTTTTCTGTGGCGTTCGTTGAGATGGAGGTCACCAAAAGCAAGCACCAGGTCAGCAAAAGCAAGTGCCATGTCACCAAAAAGAAGCGCCATGTCATCAAAAAGTACCGTAACACTTTAAGTTTCAAGGGTAATTCAAATTCATCCAAATAGATGGATGAAAGTGAATCACTCTTGATTCAAGTGTGATGAGATAGGAGAGAAGGCCTTACATATATATACAATGGGATGCACAAGTGGTGACAATCCATATGGGATTATTGGATTTGTCATGGTGTTAGCTTCGTGTTAGCATAAACAATAAAATGTCACAGTAGACGTCCATCCAGACGTCTGTTCCAACATCCTCTTTGCCTACGTGGCAGCTGATTTCAACCTTGCCTACGTGGCACAAACATTTTAAAAAGAATCCAATTTCTACCTTGCCTACGTGGCTCAAACATGTTTTTTGTGATGTCAGTAACGACATCTACGTTTTTTGTGACGTCAGTAACGACATCCAGGTTTTTATTTTTGTAGGGGTCAGCCCATCTCTATTGTATTTTAACCACTGGGCAGTGTTTTACGAGAGGTTGCAGTAACAATCTCGAAGTTACTCATAGTGAAACTAAAACCCCCTTGCCGACGTGGCACTGTCACCTTTCTGAGGACGTTGTCTAAAACATGACTATGTTCACTAGGATGTCCCGCAAAACAAATACGTTTAAGCTAACATCTCTGCGTTTTTCCTGCGTTTTTTCCATGTTTGGTGCAACATCCACGAGAATCCGAGAGCCCAAGGCTCGGCCCGTTCGCAAAAACATGTTTTGAAAAACACACTTGATCACAGCTAACGTCACAAAAATCACGGGTTTCTTATAGTGCTCATATCACTCTCTGAATATCCTACCTCCAGTCGCATCGGATGTGGAGGGAGACTGAGAGGAGGACGGATAGTGGGCGGGTAGGCCCCTTGCTCACTTACATTACGCTCCTGGCAGCCTCGGAAACACGGGTCTAACACCCCTTCGGGGGGATCTCAGTGACACCATAACCATCCAAGTGAGTGAGTAGAGTTAGAAGGAGAGAATGGGAGGTAGAGTAGCTGTTACTTGTGTCCAATGCTAAAATCTCTGTGAGTTCACGGACTACCGTCCGTGCTGATATAATCTTTATCTGGGTATTCGAATACTCCGGAGGTCTAAGTGTGCATAGTTGTAAAGATAACCCCCCCTTCCATTAACCGGGACTAAGTCGAAGTAGGTCCCTACCCGAAGGCCCCTACCTTCCGACGAGGTAGTTCCCTACCCGAAGGTCCCTACCTTCCGACGAGGTAGTTCCCTACCCGGGGGAAAGCCTTCGTACGGGGAGCGGGGCGGTGGATGTAGATAACGCTCAGGCGTTGTAATCTAACTCTTTTCATTTCTTTCCTTTGATGTAATTATTGTGATATAGGTAACATTGTGTACATATAAACTGGTTGTTAGTTGTTGTAGTTCTTGGTGATTCTATGTGGGAACAATTACCTTAAGGATATCTTTGTGTTAAGATGTGAATACTTGCCAACACATACTACGACAATGTTCGTGGAGGGGGCTAGGCCTGGCGCGTGGTCTTTGGGGTCGCGCGCGCTCTCTCACTTCTTAACATGCATGAGCTTCATGTCGCAATGTGTATGAAAAATGTTAATCTTTTATTTATCACGAGATGGGCAAGAAGCATCGTTACATCATAATGCTAGTACGTATTGCAAAATGATCAACAATTGAAACCTTCACTATCAATACGCTAAGTCAAAATATCTATATCTCATAGCGGAAGCAAGCGTCCGGAACTTCAAAGTTGAATGGTTTAGCCATTAGCTCGTCAACCACTTTGTAGAGTGTTGGACGTTTGAGGGGATCTCGCTCCAGTAATTTCTCGATCTTCACTTGAAAAGCTGCGTAGTTGACGGTTGATTTGAAGAATGTTGAGTCAGATTCTTTCTCCCAAATCGCTCTAGCCATCCACCCAACGGAGTACGAATCGGCGAGCTGGGTGTATTGGTGACGCCGCTGCATCACATCCAATGTCGTTTCCGAATCTTGTGGGCCGAATTTGTAAAACAACTCTAGAGCTACCCAATGTCGTCTACGACGTTGATTGTCCAGCTCCGGGTCTGTCCAAAATCCATATTTTGATGGCTCTTCGTGTGATACTCGGCTCGCAATTCCCCAATCACAAACGCCTATGAAGACGGATCCTGGTTTCTCTAGAGAAAAGTGGAGAAGCACGTTTGTAGGAGCGATGTCATTGTGAATGACATTTGCCTTGTGGACTTGGGCCATGGTGCACATCAAAGCCCAAGCAAGTCTTGCTCTATTCTTCCGCAAGGCTAAGATTTGTGTTGTATCCTCCGCCGAAATATATGGAGCTGAAAGGATTGAGTTGCTCGAAGCCGCCGGATTTGCCTTTGAATCGACGGTTTTAAAATGGGCCCAGCTACCACCATTCCACTACAATGTGTACGCCTCCATATTCTTCGTATTCACCGCCCAAAACTTTATAACTCATGAGTGTGCAACATGACATATCATGGCCTTGTGAGACCGTTGTCTAAATTTCTCCTTCAGATGAGACGCCGTTAGCATTTTCCTGGCAAACTCCATGTATGCCGAAATGGCTCGCACACCCACGATGCGGACCTTCCGAACCTTTCCGTATCCACCAACGGCGTCATATCCGGAAAGTCCATAAACTCCGATATCTTCTGGAAGAAATTGCACGCTGTGCAACATATGCGCCTCCATGGTTGACTTCATCGCTTGTTCATTCCAAGGCATACCTCTCGTACGAGAGCTTGAAAACTTGCCGATGGTGGTCTTCACACCTTCGAGGAACTTGCGGAGTTCCAAGTCCCGTGGCTGATGCTGGCCCCCACGAGGTTTTTTCACCTCACAATTGAATACATGCGATGCATTACTCGTACATCAAGTGATTACTTTCTCCATGATTGAGGCATAGTGATACATGCCATATGCATCCTGGAACGATTCAGAACTCTCCAGAGCGCGCCCAAAATTTAACTGGAAGTCGGCCTGTAGGCACATGATTCATGGTTCGCCCTTCTCCAAATAAACTTGACGGAATCGCACCACGTCAGTTTTACACCATCAACGGTAGTATTGTATTGCCACACCTCGAAGAAATACGGTATACTCCTTTGATGGATAACCGGCATCCTTCTCGTGCGCAGACATTTTTTGCTTCGCCCTCTTTGACGGTGCCTTCGGTGCATCGGAAGGATTGCGGCTCGACTCCGCAACGCTAGTAGGTGGAAGATCAGATGAATCTAGAGCATCTAAATCAACATACGCGGGCCGCTTTCCAGTATTACAATCACTGGCCATTGCAATAATCACAACCCTACACAAACTATAATTTTATAAAAAAAATCAAAACCTCCCCCGGACCCAATGTGTGGTGGTCCCCCTCTTAGTTCCTAGCAAAGTACAAATAGTACTAGGACAAGGAGCCACTTGAGAGGAGCCTATGTGATTGATACTAGAATCTGTTCCATTTAAAGTGAAATGGAAAACCCTGGCCTCGCATGCGCGTCCGCATGCGCCTAACCAAGA
>CAXARX010000778.1:0-20710 GCA_963971425.1 Bryoerythrophyllum caledonicum | reverse complement strand
CAGCAACAGCAACAACACCACGAATTGCAAATGCAGCAACAACATTTAAATACTTTAGCAAACAACAACAACAACATTCCGACTGGCGTGCCACCTCTTCCACTGTTCCTTAACAACAACTTGCCGCAACAACAGCAGCAGCAACCGTTTGCAATTGACACAGCACAACAACAGCAACAACCAACTTTTGGAGGAGTGTTTCTTCCTTCCCAAATAATGCCCGTTCCGTTTTTTGCAAACAACGGAATTGTACCTCCTCAGCAGACGCAGCAGTTTCCGTTCAACAACAACATCGATACTGCCAATAATAATAATAACCTATTTGAAGTCAATCCAAATTTTGCTAAAAGAGTAGCAGCTGCAGCTGCGGCAGCCGCCGCCGCCGAGCAGCGATTCAGCAACAACAACAGCAACAACTTAAAGAACAAGACCATACGGCATTTTTTGCCGATGCCCCCCGTGGCTCGCCTCTTCAACCCAACCTGTACGTATTAACGTCAATCAAAGTGATAAGATTTTGCGTCGTCTGGACGATCACGTGTATACTATAAATCTCAAACATTGATATTCGTCGATGTACGTAAGCACACACAGATTAGACGCAAGTCCTCCGTCGCATCATGCGTTTTTACCATCAGACTACGTCCAGGCACCGTCACTACACGTGCCTCGTATTCATCGCTCTTCGTCCAGGTTAATACCTTTTTTCGACGACAATGAACAGCTTCGATGCAGCAGCAGACAGTAACAGTAACAATATCATGCAAACTAACGACGAGCTGCATATGCTTGCTCCACATTTTCTTTACTGGATAAATAAGAAGAAAACATCGTCGTTACTTGATACCGAAAGCAAGAAGAAGAAGAAAAAGAGGAAGCCGTATTATGTTGAACTGACAAAAACTGCAGCAGCAGCAGCGGCTAGCAAGTATAATAATAGAAAAAGTAACTCAATTTCAACCGTTTTCATAGCAGCAGCAGCATCAACGTCTTCGACGTCTGCGACAGCGACGACGACGATGATTCCAGCACTAACCAGTACACAACAAATCAAACTCTCATCAAGTGATGCAAAACAGCAGCAAAAGTTGGCGACGACGGAACGAGAGAAAAACTACAAAACAGCAGAAGTGTTTTGGTGGGGTTACGGAGGAGAAAGACGGCGGCGGCGGAGAACACAATAATGTCGAAGCTGGAAACGACAACAAGTCGGTTGCAAAGCAGCAGCAGTCAACTTTCACCATTCTGCCACGGCGACGGGAATCTTTTAAACTGTTTCATAAACGGCATCGACTTGTAGACTTAAAGAAATTACAATCAAATCGAACTCGCTCGGCTGCTCTAAAAGAAGAAGTCGACTATGTTTCTGTTCCGGCAAATGTGAAAAAAAAGAGCCAGCATCTACAACAGCGCATAAAGAAGAAAACAAATGCAGATCAAATTCTGAAACTTAATAATAATAAGTTCAGGTCTTATTATTATTTGCGAGGGAAAAACAGATACCTCCGCCACCAGTCCGAAACGAAAACGCCTCATCAAAAGCTACCTGCCAACTCTGCTTCTACAACACGACGAAAGGCACCACCGAAAATGTGATCATCAAGCAACAACGCGCACAAGAATTAGTATAGCAGCAGAATCCGTTTTAGTTGTGCAACAACGCGACAACGTCTCCGCGTTAAATACAGCGGATTATTATAATAACGCGCCGCCGCCGCAAGGAAAAAGATTAGTTTTAAAAATAATAGTAGTATTTTTCTATTCAAGTGGTGCAGTTGCTGTTGCTTTCATCATCATCGAAAGAAACATGCAAACGACGCAGGGGGGTTTGTTGTGCACGCGCGCTTGCGGGCTTCTGTATATACAAGCTCAGCAGGCGGTATAAGGCGTAATTTAATTTAGCACATAGTAAGTCATTCATGTACCATTAATCAGCATTGCCACTGACCAAGTGTGTATGGTACATGTAAGTGGCTTTTGTCGTACAGGAAGATCACAGCATAAATTATAATCGTAACTGGTCATACTGCTACGTACGTACATATTGATTTAAATGTTTTCTTCCCCGTAAAGACAATGACAAATTACAGCTGATAATCACTTTCTTATAAAAAACACACACACGTACATTGCTTGGTATTTTTTTAACATTTTCAAATAGTTTTGTTACTCATCAATTTCTACGTAATAATATTTGCAAGTTTATGCAGTTTGTGTGCAACAAAACTGCCCGAACAAATTTGATTGTAGAAATTTATACATTTCTAAGCCCATATGTAAGTTGTAGGACGAATTCGATGTGCCGTGCAAGCTGCTTGATGCGGAAAATTGTTAATCATCTTCACGCATCATTATAATAAATGTGAGCGAGCGAGTTCTAAACTTTGAATTTGCCGACAACAACAACCATTCTCATCATTGACTCCAAAACCAACTAAAATAAACGGTGGTAGAAAATTTGCGTTGTTTTGCGATGCGTCAACTCATCATCATTATACGACCATTATACCAATCGTTGTCGACGAAAACAGCAACAGTTTACTTTTGCGCAAAAAATTGCGCAGCGCATAAAAAGTCAAAGAAACCGCTTCAACAATGACAAAAGGTAAGCTTGTATTTTCAAGGAGAACAAAAACACGATGTTGAACTTTATAAAACTTGAATTTAATTAATTATCATTGCCGGGGACGACAAACGGTCCGAGTGAGTACGCATGTGTGTAAAATGTTAATTTGTACGACAGACGGTCGGTAAACACACACAAGCATATACAGATAAACAACAATGTGTTATCCCAAAAACGTAATGAGAAACCAATCTGAACTGACAAGCCGAAAGAGTCATCTGTTGCGCGTGACATTTGTAGTAGAGAAGAACACAGACAGAAGACTTGTTGCTTGCTGCTGATCATGCGGTGAGACGAAGGGAGGGCGGTCGAGTCTTTCACTACGACCCCGACGATCTTTAGCGTAATTAAATCAAAATTGGAAATACCGACAGACACACACACGTTTGCAGCTGCTTAGCAGGCGGGTAAAAAACATCACGCAACGCAGCACGTGACAATGTCTAGCGTGTGTGCCTACGAACTATACGTATAACGCGTGCGCGTGGTGGATTATGTTGACCTTTCAACAACAAAAAGCGACCGCCGCTTCCTCTTCTCTTGTTTTTTCTTTCTTGGAAAACAAACAACAAGTACATAAACGAATAAGAAGAAGAGGCATACGAACTTGTCTGTCAACCTATAGTGACAGACAAATCATCGGTTGAAAGAGAAAAGCGTGTATCAAATTACTACTGCGCAAAACCTACGTATGCCTACGTAACGGTCGCGTCGCGCGACGCGCGCGACAAAGCCTTGCGAGTGAGGCGGATTGAGCGACGAAAGAGACGAAGAGGCGGCGGCGCGGAAGACTGTGCACAGTGATTAACTTGTGTACCTACGTATAATGGCTTGCACAGCAATGCATTACTGCAATCGATTTTTACCTCATAAGAAAGTGTGCTAGAAAAAAAACGCGATGATGTCAACGTTGTTAGCGGCATTATGTGCTTTTTTCCCGTTTAATTCATAGTTTTTACCACCTGAGTCCAATTTTACATACCGCATATGCGTCGTAGTTGACATCATTACCTTTAAAATGCGTCACACATTGTTCGGTAGAAAAAGCCAGTGCCAGGAAGAAAAAAAAAATACTGCGGCGACTTGATATATTTTATGCAGTTCCTAAGGAAACACACGTTTCACGTAGCGAAGTTCTCTAAAATCAACTTCTAATTATATCCTCTAAAAAGCCTTTCACGTCGAATTTTCCACAAGAAATAGATGAGCTCTAATTGCGCTGGTGCCACTTATTAGCTGAATTTTTCTACTCCATTGCCCTTTCCTCCACTGATATCCGCCTTCTTTTGTCGCACACATGACACCTTTATTTATTACGGTAAGAACCTACTACTCGCTGGAAGTACGGAAATAACCATTTTTTTGAAGACAAGCTCATCATTTGTGGGATGTCAATAATTATGCCGCGAATGAAACGTGATGACGCACGAAAATAGTTTTCCACTTCCTCGAGCAAAGGTGCTGCATTAGAAAATTACAGTATTTAAATGAAATTACGTTGCGTGAGTTTATGTTTGTCTAATCAGGTTTTTTTGTCTTGCAATATATACGTAGCACGAGTGCTTTTTGTTTGCGACATTTCCTACAGACTGCTTCATTTTCCTCGCATATGTAATACGAGCTTTATGGCATATACTGTACGTGTCTGAGCTTCGTTGAAAGCGACGAGCTTCTTTCTTGGTACATATCCTACATATCTATAATTCATCCGTATTTAAAGCTTTCATTAATAATAAACTGCAAAACGGACGCGATTTTTTTCGCGTAGTCTGAATTTTGATTTAACAAAACCCTTGCTTTGTACCAGCGATGCAGCTATACTCAGCGCTACATCACGCGCGCTGCACATCCACATGTATGCAACATTTGCTTATGCTGACACACGATTAGTCGCCACGGGCAATCCGTGTTTTTTCTTTCCTTCACCCATTGTTTACTTACTTACTGACGCCTTTCTTTTTTCCAACAAACTTTTTTTCCCTTCCTGAAAAAGAGAGCGAAAGAGGCGTATCGCACGACATTCGACCGCTGTTGCTTTACAAGACACTCATGTTGTTATGCGTACGTACGCCTCAGTAGGTGATCGGACTGCTGCTTTGAAAAGTATACGGCACATACGTACGTACACGTTTGCTGCTACGACATTCGTACGCATACACTGGTCTAATTTCGGAGCGCGTGGTATACGCGTCTTCACTGCCCGAAATTGGATTTCGTCGCGGCAAATTCGGAACACGAATTTCACGGCTGCTTGCACTGCAAGTTCGAAGGCCGAGCTTACTTTAAGTATGCGTGACATTATTTTTTCGGATCGGGACTTGAAGCATTGACATAACGATATTGTACTGTGAGACTTCACAAGGAAAGCTAGCGAAGAGCTCAACGGAAATATGTCGAAGACGACCAAAAATGGTGGAAGATTGCACCTCGATACTAACGTTACGAGGTTATCCGGAAACGGATGTGACTTGCAGTTTTGCAAGTCAACTTCACAAGAAGATTCGAGAGAAAACGTCAAGTAAACTTAAAGAAGTAAAGTGTGTACAACGGTCAACAAGACTACGTACTCTACGTGTAGGCTGCTTACAGCACAATGCGTCGCACACTTGTGCACAACAAGACAGACCGACCCCATGCCCACATTCGTGGTGTCACACGGGAACGGTGTTCCGTTTACATTCCCCCACCTTCAAGTGGCCTCGTCACTCGACGATAGTGACACCGGCGACCGATGCACTAAGCAATTGCTTGCTGACTACCGAAAAGCGCTGAAGCGCAACTACACAAATGGCCATATGCGCTCTGACCGTCCCAGTTCGATACCGAGCTGCGCCACGCACGCACACCATTTGCGCAATTGCGCCACGCAGGAAATGCGTTGGCAACAAGCCAGCACACGCGTCACTCACATCGGTTGATCAGTCCGACATCGAGAACACGTGCGCTGTTGTGTTTCGCACATAGCTCACACAACAACAAACAAACGTTTTATTAAACAATACACAGAACAAATTTTTATGAAGCATTTCATGCAACCGATACTCATCACCACATTTTAATCTTAGATATGTTCTTATCTTTTTTTAACAAAATTAAAAACCCGAAGCTCTGGTTTTCTTATTAGAACAATTTTACGTATTACAATACACTATGTGCCATTAGTGATTAACTTTTGGGTATAGTGGGTAGCGAGGTGTAATAAAACGCGAATACAACACAGCCGCACTACACACTGCGCACCATATGTAGTATGTAGTGCGGCTGTGTTGTATTCGCGCTTTATTACACCTCGCTACACACTATACCCAAAAGTCAATCACTAAAGGCACATAGTGTAGTAAAACGATTTCGGCAGGAAAATAACAAAACAAAGCTCATTGAGCCATCGAAAAACGTACTGATTCGACGGCATAAAACTGCATAAAAGCTCACTGAGCTGTCGACAATAAATTGTTAAATCGACAGCATATTGCAAAAGCTCGACGGAGTTTCTGCTCAAAAACAAATGCCTGCAGCAGCATGCCATAAGCTGAACAAAGCCCAATCCAACCGAAAATATTTAAAAATAATTATAAACACCAAGCCAAATTCGGCATCAATCTGAAAATCGACACCACTTTTGCTCACACAAATGTGTCAATTGCCGCATGGATCGTCGCTGTCGTCGCTGCGGCTCGCCAAACTTTGCGTGCTCTAGCTTGCAGTAATTGCTGCAAACTTGAACTTCGTCGCTTTCAACTTGATCGGACGCGAGCACTCGTTGCCTGGCTTCCAGATGCCACGCATATAATCGTGCGTGATGCTGTCGTCGCCATGGCCTTGACCGTCACCACAGAATCTGTGGCACAGATGGTATAAATAGCATCCTGATCGTTTTCGATACGAAGGAATGCCGTTTTAATGCGCAACGGCGGCTTAAACAGCACGTGCTTAGCACCATCACTTGCCGTAACGACTTGCTCCGGCAACTTAATTAGTCGTGCCAAACTTTCGCGCATGCGACGCCAGTTTATCGGCATTTTGCCAACCAGCATCTTCCATGACGACGAACGCTCGGAGTCGATGGCGGCAGTTTCATTTTCGAGGAAATCGATGATGACTTTCGTGCGTATATGACGCTAGAAGTGCTTCTGTTCGTCACTCCACATAGTTGAAAAAATGAAGCGACGGAAACCGTTCTGTCCGCCATCTGACCAGTAGTGGTTATTACGGTATGCCGTACTAGTAAAACCCAAATGCTCGACGGGCCATTTTGTGTTCGTCAGCATCTTTTGCCAACGCAACAGCGTAGTTTTGAACGGACCGTTCGTTTCCTCCTCCGCCAAACGCCGTTGCACGTAGCTTATGAAAGCATCTTTTACCTCGTATGGCTTCGGCAAGCGAAACGCCCAGTCTCCGATCTTCGGTAAGTCGATTCGTTGTTTACTTTCGCCAAATATGGCTCGATCTTTGCTCATATAATTGACGGCATCGTCTATGATACACTAGAGGCCGGCTCAGTAAAGGTCTTCTCCCTTGCCGAGCAACAGCAGCCCAAGCTCCCGCGCCATGCCCCGAGTCTGCTCGATGCCGAGTTTTGGCTCTGTTGACAAAAACCAGGCGCTGAACAAGCGTTCTTTCTCTATGAGATCGATCAGCGCATAATAATTGTAAGCGCTTTTAGCGACCGTCATTTCCTTATCAAAATTGCCTGTAAATTGGAGCTGCGGTGGCGGCGCGTATTTATATTTGTCGTCGATGCGCGCCGGCGACTGCTGTCGAGAAACAGCCGAACTGACCGCCAGCTGCTTCCACGAGCGTTTGTTGTTGTTGCTAGTCGGCAAATCGTCCATGCTAGCAAAAGTTGCATGCTCGTCGCTCGACGAGACTATAGCTTCGGTGGGCTTTTGTTGCTGCTGCTGTTCCGATGGCGTAATTACGCTATGTACCACGTCTAAATCAGTGGCGTTCCGATCAATTCTCTCTGCATAATTATGCAACTGCGATGCTTGTTGAATTGCCTCAGCACGTTGTGCAGGATACACTTCGTCGTCACACGGTAGCGTCATCGGTAAGTCCGCAATTTGTTTGCCCAGTTGGTCGATAGCTTGCTGAAGCATGCTCGTTGAGGCTGCTCATTTAGCAGCCACTGCTGGCGGTGTTGATTCTGCTGCGATCGTTCGCGATGATGTACGATTGCGTCCCAAGGGGATAAGAGCGATGCCTGACGGGTTATTAACTGACCCTCGTCCAGTACTACGCAACATTTTGCTTGAAAACAGCGAAAAACATATGTTGTTCTTGAAAGAGATCTCTTGATCAAATATACGTAATATCAATGATATTGTGCTCACTTGAGCTCGTGATAACCAGCTTGTTATCTTTAACAATGTTAAATCAACTGTTCTAATGATTTTTAGCAACGCACCAACAGCAAACTCGTGCTCGTTTGAGCTTTAACAACAATAAATTATTTTAGTCGAATTTGAATTCGATTGTATGCACAACGTTACTCGAAAGAGTTTTCCAACGGTCAACAATGATCAAAAATTGCGCCGCTCTCAAATGAGATTTTATCACACGTGGTCGGCACGGGAGAGGGTTCGACCCTGATTCTACCTTCGAGGTTCGGTTACTATCCAAACTGCTTCCTAAAGCCAGAGAAGTGGCAGCGAACACATAACTTGACTTAAAAGTATTTAGAGTCACTTTAGCGCCCCAAGCGCAGTACAACAGTTGAAAACTGCAATAATTGCCGGTTTTCTCCAAGAAATCGTCGACAACGCGCATCAAGTGCTTGCAGAGCATTAAACCAACTTCTTGTTGGGTAATTTCCTCCCGCAAAAATCGTGCTTGCACTACACGTGCATGATTAACACATACACTGTGTTTGTTTTATTCTTTGACCCCTAGGTCTCAGTTTTTCATCGCACCAAGCGAGTATAAGAATACAAATCAATGCATCCCGCATTCCTGTGCAGTCCAAAACGGACAAACGCTTTTCCGCTGTTTAAGAGGAATCTTCCACAGGTGGTATGCTGCTTTGGACAGCCCTTGGCGCCGCTCTGAAAAACATACTTCAGCAGCATGCTGAAAACTTTTTGCACTTTTTCTTGTGCCCTGACACTCTTTGTCAGGTTGTGACCCTAGTCACGCGTGAGCGTCTCCGAATTATTTTGCTCGACTTGAGCATTTTCTCTTTGCTTAAGAAAACCAGCAGCTCGCTGCATTTGTCGAGTTGTTACGCTCGATCGACCACCTCGGCCGACGACGGCATGCAACGTCGCGTTGCTAACCACATCACGTGAACTAGGCACAACTTGTGCATTAAATTCTTCAAGAAAATTATTATTTTCATCTTCATTACCACGCAATGGTTCGATATGGTCGTAGTGGAACACTTTAATTTTACCCGTGGCTTCACGCCTTACGACAAAAAAAGTACGATCGTACACCTGATCTACCACATATAGTCCATCATATCGAGCCTGCAGCTTACTGCCTTCATGCACCTTGCATAAAACTCGCTGACCAACAGCAAGCGGCTGAAATTTAACTTTAACATCGTGATACAACTTTTGTTTTTCACGCACTTGCGGCAACATTTGCTTGATAAATTCATCGGCGTTTTGCCGTCTTTGCTGCATCAGCATAACCTGCTGATTTCTAGAAAGATGCTGTTCTTTGTTGCTGAACTCCAGCTCGCAATCGATGGGCTGCGGCACTTCGCGCCCATTAAGTAAATAAAACGGCGTATAGCCTGTTGTTGCATGCACGGCAGTGCGGTATGCAAACAAAACTTACGGCAGCAACTGCTCCCAGTCATTGTGTCGAGTCTCGCAAAGTATTGCCACAATTTCCTTCCATGTTCTGTTGAACCGTTCGACCATGCCATCCGATTGTGGCCGATACGGCGTTGTGCGGTTTTTATTTATCCCCAACAAATCGCACAACTCGTGCATGAGTTTTGACTCGAAACTTTTCCCTTGGTCGCTATGCAATACCTCGGGCACACCGTGCTGTGAAATTACGTGGTCATACAGCGCTTTAGCGACCAACTTCGAGTCCATCGATGGAAGTGAGACTAATATTGGCCACTTGCTATAATAGTCTTGCACCACTAGTGCAAAGCGATTTCTCGCTTTTGAAAGCGGTAGCAGCCCGACGAAGTCGATCGCGACATGGCAGAACGGTCCACTTGGATCAACCGAAATTTTCATCGGCGCGCGCGGCGCATGCGTTGCGACTTTTTGCCTTGCACACAGCATACATGATGCAACATGCATCTTAATCATGCTATGCATTCCTGGAAACCAGAAACGCCGTTTCGCGGCTTTAAATGTTTTCTTTAGGCCCATATGGCCAACAGTTTCGTGGGCCAAGGCGACCATGCGCCGTTGATTTGCTGGTGCAACTGCGTACACCAAACGCGTCGTTACGCCATCTTCTTCGAGCAGTTGCTTGTACAGCGCTCCAGCACGCAAATCCAATTCTTCATAGAATGATAATAAGCGTATCCATTCGGGATTTTTGAATTTATCCGGCTGCGGAAAAACCTGCTCTTGTTTGCATCGGCAAATTTCTTCCAGCAGCGGACTGCGACGCTGATCTTCAGCAATATTCAACAAGTTGCTGTCTTCAGTTCTTGAGTCGCTCAAGACCACGCTGCATACACAAATGCGAACATTCGCCACTAAACCTTGATCTTCGGCATCAGCATGCAAATTGTCTGCCGTGAAAATCTTTACGTCAGAAAAACACTGAAATGTATTGACCATTAATGCCAATAATTCCTCACGCACTTCAGGTGCTGGTTCAGTCGGAGCACGCGACAAAGCATCCGCAGCCACGTGCTGAGCAGCTTTACGATAATCAATCGTACAATCGTACTCGCCATGCTCTTCGAGCCATTTTGCTAGACGGTCTTTGACTTCCCGACTCTTAAAGAGAAGCGACTTCAACGCAATATGGTCGGTCACGACACGCACTTTTGCACCAAGAAATTACGGTCGATAGCGTTGTAACGCAGCAATAATAGCGAGCATTTCAAGCTCCGTTACTCTGTAATTACGCTCAGCGTCTGGTATTGAACGCGAATAATAAGAAATCGGTCTTTCCGAACCGTCAAACTCTTGGCTAAGTACAGCTCCAACTCCAACCCGCGATGCGTCGGTATCGAGCTGAAAAGGCTTTGCGAAATCGGGGTACGCAAGTGCAGGTGTTGATGTTAGCGCTTGCTCAAGCTGTTCAAAACCTTGACGCAGTGGCTCAGCCACATCAAACGCCGCGTCTTTACGCAACAATTTATACAGCGGCGAGCTGATGACAGCATAGTTTGGTATAAAGCGATGGTAGTAATTTACCATGCCAAAAAATCATTGTAGCTGCTTGATATCCTCGGGGATAGGAAACTTTGTCATTGCGCTAACTTTAGCCGGATCGGTTTTTACTCCATCAGCGCCGACAAGATGTTCTAAAAAGGAAACTTCTTTTGCAGCAAAAGTGCACTTGCTGGGCTTTCTGCGTAAATTTGCGCTTTGAAATCGCTCAAACACATGCGATATATCGAACAGATGCTGCTGGAAAGACAGTGAATGTATAACCACGTCATCGATATAAACCAGCGCGCTGCGCCGGTTGTGACCAGCAAGAACAACGTTTATCAGTCGGCTGAAAAGCGACGGGGTGTTCTTTAGCCTAAAAGGCAATCGAAAAAACTCGAATAAGCCAGCATGGCATACAAATGCTGTCCTACGCTTTGCCCCCTCCGCTAAACCCACTTGCCAGTAGCGGCTTGCCAAATCTAGCGTGGTGAAGTAGATCGCATTGCTGAAAGCAGCTAACGACTGCTCTATATCAGGCAGCGGATGACAGTCCGTTTTTGTGACTGCATTCAGTTTACGTTAGTCGACGCAAAAGCATGTTGCGCCGTCTTTCTTCCGAACCAATACTATTGGTGACGACCACTCGGAGTTCGATGGAGCAATGATGTTTTGCTTTAACATCGGGCCCAACAAGGCCATGATCTTCTCGTTCATGAGCGGATTCCGCCAGTACGGATTTTGTTTTATCGGTATTGCGTCACCGGTGTCGATGTCGTGCACGACTAAATCTGTACCACCGAGCTTAGACTCGTCGAATGCAAAAGATTGCCAATAGTTTTCTAATAATGCACCCAGCATGATCTTCTGTGCCTCAGACAAATTCGGATCCACTCGCTGTAGCAGCTTCTCGACTCTTGAAGCCGCTTTCGCCTGTAGCTGTCGTGCAGCAGCGTCATTAATATGCACTGCATTAACGTGCATTTTTTCGTCGTCGTCGTAATCGACAATAATAACACCGTCGACCATGCGGCCATACAGTTGATTCTTCTGTGATGTGATAGGTCCATGAGAAAAATTCGCGACGACCACCCTAGTGGTTTTATCACCGACGCAAACTAAGCCACCACTGGCTAACAAGCCTGTTGTTTCTTCAAACCGCGCATGCGGCTCAATTAGCAAATCGCCACCAGCGACAGCATCATTGTCATTTAGACCGTTAATGATGCCTAGCTGCAGTACATGCTGAGACCGTCTCGGTATTTGTGTTGTTTGCGCTACTCGCGCTACATGTGTAGAATTTATATCACACGAGCGCAGCTTCACGCTCTCGCGTTCCGGTCCGCGTAGCAAAAGATTGCGATCTTCAATTGCTATCGCACGCACGTGCTTGTCGATAAACGCCATGCCCAGCAAAACGTGCGTAACGCACTCATTACTAACGTTAAATGAAGTAGAAACGCACCAGCGTCCTAAACGAACCGGAAGCTGAACATCTCCCAGCACGCAGAATGCGTTATCGTTATACGCCACAAGCTGCTTAGTAGAAGCCATAATACAAATTTTCGCCTTTAATCCATCCAGGTATTTTTTACTAACCAGATTCACGCTGGAACCCGTATCCACCATACACATAGTGTTGCGGCCACCAATATTACCGTTTACCATGAGTGTGGTTTTTCTTTAGCTATGATATTAACCACGATGCCAGAATTGGTAGGAGAAGAAGAGGAAGAATTAATTAAATTAAGAGAGCCATGCTCATTGCTCGCTGACAAATGGCCCATTTCGGCAACGAGGGCTATTTTGCCGACCGCAACGGCGAAGCGATTTTAATTTCGCTCGCTACAGTAAACTGTTTTTGCTGCTGACCAGCCTGCATATAAGGCTGAAACTTGTCGCCTGAAATTCTGTTCTTTGGTTCTTGATCGCGACAACCGCTTCCACGGCGCTGCCCAGCACGACGCTGCTCACCACGCGAATGCGTAAAAACGCGCGGTTTGAAATACTGCGGAGCGTCGTCACCTCGACGCCAATTTGGCTGCGCTATACGAGCACCGTGATAGCCGCGAGCGGCACCTCTGCCTCTTCTGCCCCCTGGAGACGGTGGTTTCTCACCACGCTCACGCGGCGGCTTGCCGTCACGTATCCATTTGCGGTATTCTTCGCACTCATCGCGTCGATGCGCACCACTTCAATGCCAGCATTTTAATGCATCATCAGCAACAGCACCAGTTTCCGTTCTCTGCTTCTTGAAGCTTACCAAAACTACCAATCTTTTTGAGTGCCGCTTGAGCGATTCCTGCTCGGCAGAAATGAAGCTCTGCAGATAGCTCACCTGAGACTCCAGTGTGCCACCACCATGCACGCGCGCTGACTTTGCCCACTCACTGGGAATCGTGTTTAACACTCGGTGGTAGGTCTTCATTTTGCATTGATGCAACTCCGCATTTGTTCTTTGCGGCTGCATACCAGCAATAGCATCGAGCTTCGTCTGAGCGAATGTTTGAATACTTTCACCCGCGTGAAGCAGCCGTTCAACCTCACGGTTATGATGCTCTTCCTCATTATGCGGTGAATATTGCTTTATAAGCTCGAGACATAAATCAGCATAATTTAAGTCTAGCTTATTTGGCATGTAGTCGTAGAAATGCCGTGCCGGCCCAGCAAGGATATTAGGCAGCAGCTGCCGTTTGGTCGCAGCCGTGATCGCAAAGCCGCCAAAAGCGTGCTCCATCTTTTGCAAATGCAATCAGAAATTGTCGTGACCCCTCGAAGGATCGAAAGGTTTGACTAACGTCTGCACCTCTTTTACTGTTTGCAAAATATTTCGCAGCTCGCGAGTTCCTTCTGAGCCTTTCTCTTGGGCCATCTTCATTATATCCCGCGAGGGCAAATCTTTTGCCGCTCCCGCTTCTGTTTCTCCTATGCCATAAATGGCCGTGTACCACGTCGGGTGAGTCGGCTCAAATTCAGCCACGAAGCGACTTGTCGCAGTTCGTAAACCATGCCGTGAATTAGTAGTCGCTGCCGTAACATCAACCACCGGTGGATCAACCACAACAAAATCTTCGTCACTGCTTGGATGAGCTTGTAAATTTGCCACGCTGGCTGCTATGGCCAAAACAGACTCTCGGACCGTGCCTAATTGGCCCGGAGGTTGTACCTCTTGAGTACTGCGGCCGGCCATCGTATGAAGCTGCAAAAGGTCGTAGTATGCGACCGCGCCGCCGGCGTATGTACGACCTTTTGCGGCTTCGTACGATGGCCGGTCGCAGTACCCAGGAAGTACAACTTCCCGGCCAATTAGGCACGGTCGGTAAGATCCCATGCATACGCGGCGGCACGGCACCACTGCGCGCCCACCCACTCACCCTACATTTAAAATCTTCTCCAGCGCCGCAGATAACGTTGGCGCTGCAGTTCGATATTTAAATGAAAGTCACGCTGAGATCAGTTAAAGTCGTGCATGCACTGCGGCAAAATATTCTCGTCAGTGTCACAAATAATCTCGGCGCTGCAGTTGTCTACCCAAATTTAAGTTGGGAATGTTTGCTCTACACATTGGATGGGTAAAAAGTATAAATAAATTTTTCTCGTTGCTGCAGTGAAATAATTTTATCGCTTTCCGACACTGGAATATGGCGCTGCTTCCGAATTTCGGAGGACTCAAGCTAAATTCGGCTTCCGAAATAATAAATTGTTGTATTGCGGCTTCACCAGTGTATACGCATATGCACATACGTGACAAGAGAAATGGTATCATCACACGGCCGTGTGTGCCACACAGTGTGCGTGTGCTGTTTTTTGCAACAGATGAATTTGTCTGTGTACTTTACTCTTCCTATCGCCTCTTATCTCTCACACAACTGACAGACAACAAACCGTATGCAATACGTACATGCCCCTCTCTTTGCACTTTCTTTTTTTTCTCGATGTTACACGACAAAAAAAACCGCGATCGTCGCGCGATCACACGCTGTGAATGTGATATGTACGTATTGAGAGTGAAATGATGATGACAATACACACGGCGTCGATACTGCGCTTCCTTTTGTATATACATAATATTCAAGTTCAACATCTACTATAAACGAACGTGCAACATTTGAAACCATCGAAAAGCTCATTTGTTTGTTCTTATCTACGTAGAATGTATACGTACGTAGTTTCCTGTTCAATTTCGTTCTTTGTCTTTTGTACACACACCTGTAACGGTGCGTATCACGTGTTTCTTTATATGTGTCAAACTTCATCTCTCTCCTATATGTAATTATTACGTCGTGTGCGCAGATGTTTCCAAGGCACACACGCGCAAGTAGGCGGATCGGCACGCGCATCCACTCTTACTACCTCTACACTGAACGACGTTGATGACGTCTGCGCTTGCGCCGTCGTCGTCGTCGTTGTCGGCGACAACGCGGCGGCGGTCGTCAGGAAGGGGGGAAACTAAGAGAGAGGAGAAACACGGAAGCGCGCATACATTTATTTGTCGTTCCTCTGTGTGTGTGAGTTCCTACTTCTCATTTTTTGTCTGCATATTCTCTTACAAACTTACTATAAATTTAATTGTTGTGTATTTAAATTGTTCATCGAAACTTTGCAACGTTTCTTTACAATTCGTTTTTTTTATCCGTTTGCCTGCTCCCACGTGTATGCAAATGCGGTGGCACGCAACCTCATCATTATAAAACTTTTATACGACGACGACGACGACACACATCCTTCGAAATTATGACTAAAAAACCGAGTCCGTGTGCGCGCTTACGTGGGAAAAAACGATCGACCTTGCCCGTTTTTTTATTTGTTTCAACATGTGTGTGACAGGCAGTTTGCTTATTACGTAAGCGCTAATAAAACTTGTCATTTTGCATTATGTGGTTTTGTTTGTTTGTTGCGCGTGCGACGCGCGCAAAGTTCTTCTTCTTCCCGGCATTTTTTACTTATTTCTTGCTGAATTGCTGCATATATGGTCGATTTGAACTTGTCGTATTATAACAATGTCCGGCATTATGCCCGAATCGCCGACAGTGACGACGACGACGACGATGCTTTCATCAGTTACAACCGCTGTCTCTTCGTCGTCGTCGATATTAATCAACAGTATGACAATTGCAGTGCCGTCATTAACCACAATGCTATCGACAGCTTCGATAACCAGTGCGACATCCGCGACACTACCACCACCACCGCCACCGCCACTATTTCTACCTTCGATGCCGACAACGCCAAGTACGCCGCTATCGGCAATGACACCGTCCGGCATTGCATTTGACAGTCCATATCTGTGTAGTCCACATTGGGCGTTGCGAAAGTTTCACATAACTTTCGAACCGTTTCGATTGCCGCTAACTAATCTTGCACCGCCTCCAGGTGTAGCAGCAGCAGCAGCGAGTGCTGCACAGCAAGAGACGAGCAGCAGCAAAAGCGGTACAATAATAGCTGCTCGATTACCACCAAACAGCAACGCTGCACCGGTGGCCGCGGCTGTAGCGTCGTCGAGTAGTAAATCATCATTCATATCATCGCAACCAATGACCAACATATCATCAACATCGGCAAACGTAGCAATGACCGAATCTCATCCTTCTTCTTCTTATCAACAACAACGACCAACCGGTGCTGGAGTTCCTGTCGCCCACTTGCCACTCTTTGCTAAACGTTCAAGTAGCGCGCTCATGTCAAGTATTAGCAATAGCAGCAGTATTGGCGCCGCAGCGTTTGCTGCTGCGCAACAACAACAGTACGCAAGTGTTGCGAGCCGATTCATGCTAACGCGTATGCTGCCTGATAGCCCGTTACGAACCCCGATTGTTCCGCTACAAACGCCCGGCTCGAGCGGTTTAGCAGCTGCCAGTAGTGGTAGTAGCGGCATGTTCTTTTTTCGCGACGATTTACACACGTACTTTTCGCTGCCTCTAAAACCGACAGGTAAGTTTTGTGCGTCTGTTTTTTGTTCTTTCTTTCTCTCCGTGCACACAGTTTTGTGTGTGTGTTATCAGTGTATTTGTGAAAGAAGGACTGACTGTAAAAAAACGAGGCAGCCGCAAAGCGTTATCGATTTTGTTGTTTGTCTGTCAATTAAGGCATGAATCACGTTTGTAGCGAAAAAGTGAGATGATTCTGCTCACTCAGAGGCGCCGAATTTCGTTGTTTTGCTTTATATGTACACGTAAATATTTGATCTTACATTTAGATGTAAAAACCCAAATTCTCCAAATTTATTTCGTGGCTTAGCTAAAATGGTTCTAGTAAGTGGAATAAAGTTTGAAAGAAACGGCGTTTTTTTGGTTTGATAGAAATAAGTCTGCAAAAACGCAAAAGCACAGCCAAAATAGGCAAAAGTTTGAGTTGTAAAATTTACTACAAAATATTATTTAAATACAATAATAGGCTGTGAGTAGGAAACAACTACTAAAGTTTTAAAATTTTTGTAAAAAAAAATCTTTCGTTTTTTGACAGTGTAATCAAATAAAGCCGGTTTAAAATGCCTGACCCAAGTTAGCAAAAAGCGCCGGTCGATGAGTCAGATCACTTTCGTGTGTGTGGGTATTTGTGTGTGCGGTTACAAACGAAATTCTGGCAACAACTGTTTCAAACCACGACCGGGTTTTTTGGCTGTTCACTGAGCAGTTCAAGTTAAGTGGTGTTTATGGAAAAAATAATTCGAATAACTGAGTCGGCCTGTTGCTTTTTAACGTGTGGTTGCTTTTTTGTCGCCAGTTAGTATTGACGCCACAATCGACGATAAGTTATTTCTTGTATAAAATATGTTGTATTTTCAGAAGTTTTGTACAAAATTTGTACTTTTCCAGCAGCAAAGCAAAAGTGGAGTTAAGCGCGCACATGAACAGCTGATTTCTTGCAGCACTGTCACTGTTTTTCCGCGTTTTTGTTTGTATGCGTAATGTGCCGGCGCACGCTTCTGTGTGTGTGTGTGACTCACTTGATGCACTTGTTGGCTGCTTTTGTCTGTCTGTTTGTTGCGCACGACGTTTTTTCGCAGAGTATATAGAAAATGGTGCTGACAGCCGAGGTCAATGCAAGAGAAGAAAAAAACAGCAACAACAAGAACTACTTTGTCGTATGCGTAATCGGGCTCGACAGCAGTTGTTGTCTGTGTTTTGTGCTTCTTGGATTTGTTCGGCTTTTTTTTTTTTAGTTAACCGAGTTTTCCCTATAACAAGCTTTCAAGAATTTTTCCATCTTGCTTTGGTACGTACGTAAAAGCAACGCACAAATTCTCAGACAAGATAAAAGATTTTGTTTAGGCGTTTTGTCCATCACCTATCAGCACAGTATCATCATCATTAGAGGGTTTTGATGTTCAGGTGCCGTAATGCAGTCGCGCAACTATAAATACACACAGTAGCGTTTACTGTAAGAAATCGCCCACGCGTCACTTCGCCGGCGGCCGTCTGTGTCGGCTGTGCATATGCTGCAATACGTAACGTACGTGATTCTTCTTCGTCTCACCGTGTGTGTGCGCGCCCCGGCCGGCCGAACTGACTGACCACCGTCGTTATAAGCTGTATCATAACACTTTGAAGCGTGCTAAGTATAAGCCGCCGCCGCTTTTCATGCGCGTTTGATATAAAATCAAGGAATTTTATCAGGAATTTGTATCAATTTTTTTTGGTGGTTTAGTGTTGTTGTTGTTGTGAGAACTATACGTATATTCTCTCTCTCTGAATGAACAAACAAAAAGCAAAACGAAGGAACTGTAAAGCTGAGCAGTCATTAATAAAACCACGTCATCGATTAAGCTGCACTTTGCCATGGCTTTCCGTTCGTACGTATCACCTTTTTATGCCAACACGCACATTCCTGTGGTGAAAATTAGTATCAAATGTTTTAACGACTTGTTGGATTTTTTTCTCCTTTGCACGCAAACTGGAAAAACGAAGCAATTACGTGTACGGATGGGCGTCGTTCGCAAAAAGTAGCTCGAACAAACTTTACGCGCACACATAAACACATTAACAACACTATTTTTGTGTGTGTGGTGCCCACACAAATTCGCATAAATCAACTTATGTATTTGTGCAGCAAGGAACTTGGGGGTATAAACGTATAATACATTGTGTAGTGTATACGGGTAATATATTATGCACGCAGAGAGTGCATTGTCAACCGCCAACGCTACTGTATGTACTATACGTATGTGGACATCCTACGCGTGGTGGTGTACAAAGGCGTGATTGTGTGGAAATTACTTGAACAAACTACTTACCCTGCGTGGTGGTGTGATCACCCACTACTAGTAATATTTTTTGCATATACGTACAATGTACGTACGTATGTTCATGTGTGAGAGATGTGCCGGCGAGCTTGTCGCGCGCGCTTGTTGTATTAAGAATTTGGTGCTGTGCACTTGGAGAACATTTTTTTGTTGTTTTTTTCAGTAGTGTTGATGAGTAGGAACAACTAATGTGCGTAATATTTTTGCAGTGTTGGGGTTACGTATAAGTACGCGACGACGGAAACGACGACGATTGTAAACTTACTTTTTTTCAACGCCAACTTTTGTGCGTGTGTTCACTTGTATACAATGTACGTGCCGAAGCCCAGTGTACGATTTTCTTCAGCGTGCTGAATAATAAAAGAGTTCCTTAAAACTTTTTATTCATATTTTAATGTTATTTATGAAACGTCAACCTGTTGTGCGAGTCGGTTTCCGGTGCTATACATGTTAATTTTGCTACTTCTGTGACGACTTTTTTTATAAATTTTAAATCATCAATTCAAGCGACGGTAATTGTGTTTTTTGGCGAGTTCAAGGTAAGTTATAACAGCACATTTCTATAGCAGCTTAGAGGGAATCAAGTACAGGCAAGGATGATTCAATTATTGTCCTCGTCAACCAATTGCAGTTACGCAGATTCTGTAGTGTCGTGCGCGCGGTTTGTTTGTGTCATTCGTTTTCTCTCTTATTTAAACTGATAATCAGAAGCAATATTCGCTGAAAGATGCCATGGCCCAGGTGTATTTCGGCCACTCTAATTTAATTGCAAATACATTTTTTATATGTTCCATTTTACGGGTTCTTTTATACGTATCTGCCGCAGTCAAGTTGCTGGGTTTTTCCAAGCGACTTTGGGGCTACGTTTTTTTCACGAATTTTCAATTAAAAACTTTCAGCTTCGCGACTTTTGAAGTGCGCGACTTTTTAGGAACGGCATGTTATGAAATCGTTATTTTAACGCCAAAAGTTCACGCTTTGCGAAACCGGACGAATTGTCTTGTTGCCGATGAAAAACCTTACATAAAAACCGTCTACGAACTTGACTTCCCGAACTTGAAAGTACGGAACTGAAAACTCGTAATTGTTACATGTTAAATTTGGATTTCCGTAGCCCCAGGTTTTGTTAGCTGTCGCAACTTGAAGTTTGCCTATGGATGCACCAAGCTTCGGAACAAAAACTTGGCTGCAAAACTTTCGAATGACATCTACTAACCGATAATACTAGTATCAATAAAGAAATCAAAAGCCTAAACATTCTTCATAAACTGAATTTTTTTCCGCTCACCGGAAAAAATCGTAAATAATTAAGCTGCTGCTGCTGCCGCTTACGCAGGTACAGCGTTCGAAATTTATTCTTCAAGTTGTAGTCGCAATCAGTAATTGTTCTGAAACTCGCGTTGCTTTACTCGACGCAGTATTGCTTAGTTTTTATACGTTTTTTCACAATATTTTTTACCTAGGAAGTTAACGCTACACGCATACCAAAATTATAATGTTTATAGTTAGTTTTGACGCATAGCAACGATCTCTGAAAATAAT
>CAXARX010000777.1:0-25745 GCA_963971425.1 Bryoerythrophyllum caledonicum | reverse complement strand
ATCTCATTCATCATACTATAAGTGACTTACCCGACCTCATGTACATTTGCTTGTACAAGTTCATTTAAACGATTCGAGCTAGCGTTGTCATCATAACTGTTGTTGCTTAATTGAAGATTTCAGAAGGAAATCAAGATAAGGAGAGTGGGAAGGAAGAAGAAAGAGGAAGACAAGAAAGACATGTCTAAGAGAGGGACATGATTGGAGGACAAAATACCCTAGGATTAGAAGCATTGCGACCTAATTCTGAAGTCATTTAATCTAATCCATAAAACATACAACAATGACCAGGTTCTACTCGAAGCCCTACTTACGACAACATCTCCAACATATTGCACTAGCTCTACATTCAAACATGGCAATCTTAACCCCCTCGGCGCCGAGGAGGTTATTGACGAGGCCTTTCTACAACAACACTAATAACAATCCAAACTTCTATGCAAGAAATTGATGAAGATTTTAGATGTTATGGCATTTTCAAATTTTGTTCCTTAATACAACATTGTGTTGCTAGTAGTTCAACTTCGATGCTTTAAAACTCTGCAACAAAACTTACAAGCTCTACCTCAATTATATTTACACTTACCAAAGGCTGTTGGATCAAATTCATAACATCTTCAACGTCTGCACATTGATTTTCTGAATTGTTTTCGATCTCTTCTATTTCCATTGAATGTATGTCCGGTTGCTCCTCCCTGTGCAATAAAGAATCCTTGCCATCGGTGTTATCTTTTGCAAAAGAAAGAACTTCTAATATGTTCATACAAGTGCCTAGGACTAAAATCAATCAAAAGCATTCTTTGTTTCTTCAAAACTAATATAATCATTTCAACATTAAGTTCTAAAGAGATATAACAAGATGACATTTCTGTGATTACTTACAATTAAATCTTTGTCATGCTCCAAAATGTCTAGAAGTGCACCATCACTGCCACACTCTGCCAAATTGTACGACAACACCTTCGCAACAACAGAAATGTCATCCTCCGTAATATTTATCTTTCTTCTTCCCATCCTAGCTCTCTGCAGCTGCTTACGACTTGAAAACAATATGCCTCGCCTCCTCCGCTTCTTCTTCTTCTTAATTGTTAGAACTACGGAATAGGGTGTAGTATTCTCAGTCATTTGAGAAATGTCAGTCCCATCAACCTGCAATAGAGATAAAGTTGAAAAACTCTCTATTTTATTTGGCACTACATGTCTCAAAGAGGATTTAAACACAATGTACTGCACTTCAAATAAAGGTACCACATTTCTTTATATAAATAATCACAGTACCTATGTTAATTAGAATATGAGTTGGTAGAATCATAACAGCTGTTTATTTGTCATCCGCCGTCTCTTTCTTCAATAAGTGTCTTTATTTCATTATTAATCTATACTTTTATAAGCTACATGATTCATGGTATTTATTCTACCGTGTATTATTTATGTCCCACACTTTGTTCTCCATCGTGCAAGTCTAATTTTGATGACTAATATTATTGCTATTTTGGAATTTTTGGCCAAAAATCCTTATTTCTCTGCTCACCGCACTCCGCTTTTGGCTCACAAAATAGCTTCGTCCGCCTGACACTTTTGATTCCAATCGTATTTGGAGAAGCCGCGTTGCTCACATTGCTTTACAGAAAGGCGGCCAGCATGAAAACTTACTAATACAATCAACCGACATTTCATTTAAGTGTGTTCACTGACATATTGGATTTATCTAATTTTTCTAGAAATATGTGTAAGTTTACTAAGATGCAATAAACGCTGAGCTCATATTAAAAGCTAACTAGTTGTTAAGGATATTATCTATGTGTCTCATAATTAAAAATTACTTGTCAGATGTTAGTGGAATGCACAAATACTCCAATGGATGTCGCTGAATAACAGCTTAGTACATACGACTGATACGAGCTCGTTCCATTTCATGTATCTTCTCTAAGTCTTAGCAAACCATCGTTTTCCGATTGATATGGCATCTATTCGTTTTCAAGGTGATGATGTGCCGTTAGTTGTTCCTGTGGGTGAAGAGGGTTATGTTAGGGTATCAGCCAACCTCCTCTCTATACGATTTGGAATATGTGAATCTGCGAGTATGTTGACAGAGGAAGTTCTAGAAAATTATGGCATAGTTAAAGAAGCCGTTATGCAGACTAGGTGCAAAGACGCTGATGGATACTACTGGCTCCTCCATCGTGGTCAGTACCAAGCATATGGTATGACTCCTTCACAATTAGCAGCGTCCACCGAAATTCTTCTTAACCAATCTGATACTTCTACTGTAGAAGCTCCGATTCTCGCCACTCAGCGCTTGCAAACGCAAGTGTCTAGTCGGCCAGTCGCAGAGATACTTGTGAATCTTTGCAAAGTGAAGCAAGAGTACCTCTCTCCAATCATAGAACTCTCTAGTGAATCAGAAGGTGAAACTCCTTATCAAACTAGACGTACGGAGGGAAATGCATTGAGTCCATTCCCGATTTTGTCTACAAATCCACCAATTTTCACCACTCCTACTAATAGCCCATCGTCGTCGTCGTTAGCTCGTCCTCTTCTCTATCCGTCCTCTTCAAATACTCTGAGTATTATGCAATGCCTTAAAAAATTGTCTACAGTTCCCGGATCACGCAATGAACTAGCCCAAATAGATTTTGACGCCATTGAATACCAGAAGGTGCAATTTCTGCCTCCGTGCTTTGATGGAGATAATGTGTTTGAACTACCACCATGTCGAGGGAGTGTCCATTCTTCGGGTGCAAAGAGCATGGAAGGAATGGACAAGCGTTACGACGGCCACACGTGGTGCCGTACAACAACATCAAACATTCACAACAACCTCGGATTGAAGTTTAGGAGGTCAACATGCGTAGGAGCGTTGCGTTGCGATAACAAGGAATGTGAGTATCGTGCTCGCACATCCAAAAAAAACCGAGACCGAATGGTCAGGTACAACAAATCCTCCATTTAATGTTCATCACAGCCCTCCTTGTGAATCTTCTCTTGTTTGTAAAGTCTGCAAGAAGCCGCCATCTTGTAGTGACTTCTGCTCGGCGCGGGTGTATTACGTAGTTAGCACTAGCGATGGGTCTCGTGCCTTGTATCCACCTCGGTTCCCATCGGCATCCTGTCGCAGAAGGACAGTGCAGAGAGTCTTTGGAGACAATCAATACGTTGATAGCATTGGAAGTCGCCAAGACACCTACCGCCAAAAACTCCGCTATCGCTCTCGCGGCGAGCAAAGAATTCCTCGACACATTTCTTGTCCACCGCGGACCTAGCCCGAAAGAAATGCTGCGTGGGCAAGACCTGGAGAAGGTTATGGACAAGTTCCGACTCCTTAGCTCTCCAAACGTCCGTAATATGATTTCTACCTTCCGAGCAGAAGGTAAAGGAAAGGGCAAAATCGATCAAATTCTAGAAATGAAGCGGCATGCCAGAATCGAGTTCATACACGACAGTGTGTTTCCTGGCCAAGGTCAAGAAAAGGTTTATCTTTTCAAGATGCTCGTTGACGGTCCCGGGAGTGGAGTAGATCTTGTACGACGGATGCAACCTGGTGGAGACCTACAAAATTGCTTTATCATGTTTGATCACGTGAAGAGAGTAAAACCTTGGACCACCATCGCATGTCATGTCTACGACTCAACATACTGCAAGGTAATGACAATTGCTGTTTGCGATATGCAAACAGAAGGCACTGAAGGCCAACTTATTTTTTGGCGTTGTTTAAATAAGGTTATGGACAACAATGGCGTACCGAATCCTAATTTCAAAGGATTCATGTGCGATAGCGCACAAGCAAACTTCAATGCAGTTCGCATTGCCTACGGTTCAGGCAATCCTTCAGTGCCAATGATAGATCGTGAAAGGACTTGTCTATTCCATTGGGCAACGAGTATGTACAAGCACACGGAAAAATTGATTGCCAAGAATTTCCAGAACCAGCACATCAACCTTTGCAGGCAGTACAAAGATGCAAAGACGTTGGATGAGGCCAACAAGATGTACCTTGAACTTCGGGCATGGTGGTATTCTTCTGGAGCTGCAACAGAAGATGCGATTCGAGAGCTCGAAGATTGGCTAGCCTTTTGGCACTTCCGCTATCGTCAGTGGGGCGGATTCATGGAAACGGTAAGTACCTTAACTACTTTTTAAATTCACATGTTTTTTTTTGACACATTTTTGCATTGGTCCTTTAAAAGAAGAACAACCCTCAAGGCCATAAGTTATTTGGTGTTATAGATGTGTTTTGTAATTGTTTTTAAGTTACTGCAAGAAGAAAGTTTTACAGAACCCCGAGGATTTTGTGTTGAGCTTTAATTGTATGCTTTCATTCCCTGAGCTTATTCTACACACTCTTTAGCCCCAAGGTTGTTTTATGACTTGCACCTAGCATACTAACGTGGAAAATACATTAAATTTTTTTTCCAATTACTTGTAATGTTGAAATTCAAATCTGTGGAATTATTGCAGAACCTTACGGCAGATGAGCTTGCCGACATCCCTACGTGCAACCTTGCAGAGACTGTTCACAATAAGTGGCTGCAAGCATCCGGCAAGCGAGGCTCTGACCTCTTCATCGCAACTACTGACGATTGGGTCCGTCCCTTCATGCAAATGACGAACTATAGATCATATTTGTGTGGAGGTTTATCTGGAACTGGACCATCCAAGGAAGATTTGAAGCTGAAAAGGGCACTAGTATCTCGTGATGGTAAGAAGATTGCTGATGCTCTAAACGATATGCCTGAGGCTGCGGAGTTTTGTACTAGAGTTCCACACTTGGAGGGAGAAGAGGTGTTCGGAACGTTGAAGAGGAGGAAGATTGATATGCCTATTGGATTCGAGGGTGATTCTCATCGCCCTGACAAAGTTAACTTTTCACATCCTCGAGTTCAAACTAGGTCTATTGCAGCTCAAATGAACTCACGCGATACGCCTCATTCTACTTCGCCAGTACCATTCACGAACAAAGTACTCGAGTCTGATTGCGACACTTCAAAATGGCACATAGCAAGAATATCGGAGAAGTCTAGGAAGCAGTGTCATGCAGTGCAAGCGGGAACGGTAGCAAGTGCAAAATGGTAATTGCTAGTGGTAGAAAGGCCACAGCTGCGCCTACCTACCGAGGCAGAAGAAAAGATAAGTTCAAAGACAGTCCCGTCATTGAGGATTTTTGGTTCTGCCCTGACCAAATTGCTCGGTGTGTGATGGGTCCGAAGCGCTTCTTTGTCATAGATCGTCCCCATATCCCTGATATATGGCCTGTCCTCACTGGAACTGATCTGACACGTTCTGAGATCCTAGAGCTTCAAGAGGCCGGATTTTCTCTACAATCAACTACACCGCTTTCGCCTCGCCGCTTATTCTCGACATCTAAGGCATTCGAGCCTTTGTTGTGGTCTGCTCCAAGGCCATTACATGCCGATCGAATTCCATCCTCACGAAATGGCAAGAACGTGCGTCGTAACCCCAAGGCTCCTATGGAAGCTCACCGCAATCAATGGGAGAGTGCAAGAAACGTGAAGGCAAGTATTCTTCGCGTCAACCTCCTCCCATATCCCGGACTTGGTGCCATCATTGTTCTCCAATCTTGGGTGGAACCTAACGAGCATGTGTACAACGTCACATTGTGTAATTTTCCGTCGTGTACTTGCCCCCATTACGTTAGCATGAATTCATCTGCTATCGGGAGGCGTGGCCAGTATGTCAATTGCAAACACCTTTACTATATTTTTCGTTTCTTGTGCCAATTAGATTACAAAGCTGACGTATTCATCCATGCTCCTACTCTGAGCTTGGACGAAGTCAAGCAGATTCTTATAGCCGCAGAGATTATCAAAACTGAGGAGTGAAAGAAATTCTTGAGTTTGCTAGTTTTATTATGACAGTGAAACTCGAAGTGTCTTATATAAAAAGTGTTAGAAACGTAGCAGACCTACTTTCTTTATTAGCCGTTAGTATTATAGTATTGAAATTTTCAACTATGACTATGTATTGAAAAATCCAAAAACAGTAATTCTACATGCATATACAGTGTATGTGGATACGGCTTGTATGGACTTCTTGTGATTATAACACTTTAATTCAACCATGTTGCAGTTAGCTCTTAACTCAAAACCTTAAAGATTGTAAACTTGCACCCTAAACAATAAATTCTACATTTTTGATTTCAATACCACGGTCATAGGTCCAACGGTCATAGATGCAAAATTTTACTATTAATAGTATAAATTCTATAATTTCTACCCCTTCTTCAAAAAAAATTGATTAAATGGACTTTTTGGTGGATTCTAGGCTCTAGGCTCTTCAAATCCCCGCTCTCAGCTCTTAGGCTCTTCATTTTGGGCTCACACGCTAGCGTCGTTGGTGGGCCTAGGCCTGCACCTCTCTTTTCAAATATTTAAACATTGAAATGATTATAGAGACATAAACAAAATAAAAACCGGTTTACATTTTAGACTTGTATTTTCTATGAATTAGACAGGGGGACCAGGGGTAGTCCTGGGCCCACCCTCTTTTTCTAAAATGTACAAACATTGAAATGAATGTAGAGACTCAAACATAATAAAAACCGGTTTATATTTGAGACTTGTATTCTCTATGAATTAGGGAGGGGGACAAGGAATGGACCTAGGCCCACTCCCTTCTTCTGAAATGTTATTTCGTTTGCTCTTAAAGCAATGAGACCTCACAAGAGATCGAACATTCAATCGGATTTTCCACTCATGAGTTCTAGAGAGACTAAGGATACCCTCCCTATCTGCCTAGCTTGACAACGACTTTCTCATTCGGAATCCTAAACCATAGACGTGCTGAGGCACTGCAAACACATTCCTATCTCTCAAAGTACCCCATTTGCATTCAAACAAGAGAAGATTATCAAAGGGAGAATCCTCTTGCAAACGCTCATCCGCCACCTAACTCCTTGTCATACAATCTTGCCAAGCTTAGAAGAAATCTATAACAAAAAGAGAATGAGAGATACATGAAATTTTACAAGGAAAAACTCCCAGCCTCCCATGCAGGGGCTGATTTTAATCTCCGAAAACCTAAAAGCACAAGGAAACAAACAAAAGAGGCACCGGAAAATCCGCTCCTAATTACTAGGAGCAAAACCCAATCCGATTCCCTTAACAACCGGATTACAACCCGGTTCAAAAATTCCTACCCTAATCGGCCCAAGATCCACATCCGGTTCCGATTTCTAAACTAAGACGAAAAAGAAAGGCCTAATCTCCCATCTCCATCCGAGTTCGTGAATATTCCGCTAGTTGCTCGAAGACGTCCATGAGATCAATTCGATTCTTGTCTCCCGTTTCTAACGCTTGTGCTGGGGATCCGTGCGTTGCTACCAAGAACAGCGGAGCATTGGAGGCAGCTCATTGGCCCATATTCCGCTCTAAAGTTCTTAAGTCCGGCGTTTGATCCGTCATCTTCGGAACGTTTGGCACATTCAGGAATGAATACAGCAGGGAAGGATCCGAGAGGTTGACCGCTCCCTCATCGTGGATCCTCGTGCCAAATGCTAGCAACTCTCCTCCATCCGGATAGCCGCCCTTGTTGCCTTCAGCATGACCTCGTCCACGTCTTGAATGAAGTTGGTCAAGATCTGGACTATCCGAGATCCGGATAGTTTCTTGTCCGTGGCCACTACCGTGTCGTATAACTTTGCCTTGGCGACGGAAGATCCAGGTTCCCGGAATGTGTCCTTCACCGCATCCATCACTCCGCGGACTTCGATTGCCAAATCTCTTCCAGTTAGTACTTCCTTTCCTAAAGTGGCTATTTCCCCTTTAATAGTATCCACCTGATCTTGCACGCGGCGGATTTCCGCTTCCTGTCTCTTGTACCCTTCTTGATCACTAAGGCAATCCGCTACCCTTAGCGGAAGCTTACTATTCAGAAGTGCACCCACTAGCATTCCGATCCGGTTGAAGGTTCTCTTTTCAACCACTAAATGCGATTATACACTATCTAAGATGTAAACCAAAGTATGAGCCATCGTGATGGCTCATAGCCATGGTAATTGCATTACCGTGGCATTTAGTAGGTTTTTAGGTGGTTTTTTGTGGTTTTGGAGTTTGTTTGAGGGGTTGCGTTAGGTTAGCGTAACCCACTTCTCTTTTTAGTGAGTGTGCACTAAGATAGCGCATCTTAGTACCCCAAGTTGGGGGAAAAGCGCTATCTTAGTGGATTTTTCGTTGTGAGTCCATGGATGAAGAATTTGAATTCTTCATCCATTGGATGAGGGGGGGAAGGTCGTTGACCTCCCCTCCTCCCTTGTTTTCTAGTTCATTAGTTAGTGTGTGTGGGTAGAGAAGAGAAAGGGCGAAGCTATGCCAAATTTTTGGATCTAGGTTTGAAGGTAGAGGTTTTTGGCTAAGGGGCGTCTTTGGAGGGCGAGTGCGAGCGGATCCGGAAGGCGATGGAGTTGAAACTTTAGAGCAAGATAGATCGTCGTGATAGCTTCCTATGTAGCTATCACACGTGCCAAACGGAGTTGAGACGCGCTAGTGGTGGGCATTCTACCAAGGGGAGGTCCTGGCGCCTCCGAAATGAGAGCCGGTACTTTGGAGGTCAACCGTGAGCGGATTCGGAAGGCAACGGAGTTGAAACTTTAGAGCAAGATAGATCGTTGTAATAGCTTTTTATGAAGCTATCTCACGCGCCAAAAAAAAGTTGGGACGCGATGGTGGCGGTCATTCTACCGAGGGGAGGTCGTGGCGCCTCGGAATTGAGAGCCAGTACTTTGGAGGTGGATCTTGAGCGACTCCGGTAAGCTTTGAAGCTGAAATTTTAGCAGAAAGAAGATCGTTGCATTGGATTTTCAAGGACTTATCACACTCTTGAATCGGAGTTTGCATGAGGTGGTGGTGAACATTTTAGATCAGAGGGGTCCGCTGCCCCTCAAAGTTAAGCATTTCTTGATGTTTTATTCTTATGTTTGTTATTTAATTGCAATTTTCATTGCATTCTTGTTGTTGTAATTGAAATTCTTTGCATTTGTCTCATGTGATGTGAAGTGACATGGTATGTTGTAATGGTATTGTTAGAGTATGGTTTGTGGTGAATAGATGTGGTGAATAGATGTGGTGATTTAAATTAGAGTCAAGTCTTGGAGGCAATCGGTTAGTTTAGGGCACCCACCCACCGCCCACTTTGTGCTGGTTTTGGCCCCCACGGTCAAAACACTTACACAAAGTCTCGAACGGATCACCTTCTTTCGCTACTGGCATTTTCATTCCAGCAATGGTATCCGACTTCGTCCCACTTGGCCCAGCTCCATCCGCTCTCAGCACGCTCGGCCCCGCTCTACTGAGTCCACCTCATCCGGTCTAGGTTCCGGTGTGGCCTCCTGCTTGAGGCCCTAATTTGGTCCGGTCGGGGACCCATGGGCGTGACGCTGCATCCGCTTCTGCCATTTTTTATGCGGCCTTGGTGGATCATCATCATCTTTGTCCTCGTCATTGGAGTGAGTCTTGAAATAAAAAAGAGATTTCGAGTCCTCGCTTGACTCGGATTTTCCGTACTTGAGGAGCGCATCCTGCATCCTCTATTCCTTCTCTTCCACGTTCGTCAACAAGTCCTCATGCTGATAAAGATGATACATATAAAAGCAAATTGATATTGTTGTAAAGGCAATTCATTTTCCTTGAGTTTTGTTTAAAGCTTTTTGTTGCTTAAAGAGGTTACAATCCCCTTAGGAAGCTTGCCCCTAGGTTAGAAAGGATTATAAACTCCTTTTGTAATTATAATTAAGTGGTTAGATAGTTTTTTTTTTCATTACTTGACATCCAGAGGATAAGGAACTAGTTTCCCATCAGCATTAGATTTCTAGTGGTTAAGTTCCCAGTTGACAGTTAGCTTCCCAATCGGAAGTTAGGCCAGTGGGTGTTGTCCCATGGGTTAGTTAGTTCGCCAGAGGGAGTTACTGTCCTTGGGTTAGTTATTCCGGTGGTTAATTTCCCATCGGTAGTTATCCCCTTCGATTAGATTGCCAGGTGGTTGGGGCGGTTGCCAATGGGGAGTTTTTATCTCCATTTTGGCTGTGAAGCCGATGGTGATCCTTGAGCATTCCTACCTTAAGGACTCCCACGCTATGACGGACGTGTTCAGTGAATTAGTTTCACTACAAAAAAAACAGTGAATCAATGACTGCGATAAATGACTGCAGAAAAATCATTTAGGACATTTTCGACTGCATCGTGACTTCCGAGCCTGCAGTCATTGTGGACGAGTGTGTGAATGCAGTGACTCGCACTGTATTATCACCATTTTGGATGAAAAAGGATGACAGCGTCTACGTGGCACTTGTGATTTTCGGGCAATTGGTTTAGAAAGTGTGGGCAGTTGTCTATTCCACTCCTAAATTTTGAAGAAGCGGTATGACGTCAGCAATTTTGGAGTCACTTTGAAGTCACCATGGAGTCATTGGTAAGTGGACATGGATTGACACGTCAGCACCCTCTGTAGTCACATCAAAGTCATTCTTCAGTCACGAAAAGTGCTCCAAATGGTTTGTGTGGTAATTTCCTGAAGTCATTTTGAAGTTTAGGGTGAGTTGTTCTATAGTCATTCTGCAGGTATGGAAAATTTCTTAGTTGCTGACACGTGGCGATGTGATGCTTTATTTGCGAGTCATTGTGGAGTTATTTTGCATTTGGTTTAGGGAGATGACAAATATTCTTATTCACATGTAGTTGATTAACGAGTCATTTGTGAGTCACAGCAGAGTTATTTGTAAGTCATTTTTGAGTTATTTGTGAGTCATTTGTGAGTCATTTGTGAATCATTTGTGAGTCATTTGTGAGTCACAGCAGATCACACCATCGCCACTAATCCCAAGATGTCAGTCGCACAAGCGAACAGCCTCTGTAGGAGTTATGATAGGTTCCGGGGAATCGAGGTAATTGACCTGCAATAATAAATCCTTTACCACAGTCAGCCACCGGAAAAAAAAAAACTGCATTGCGTGTAGGACATCCCAAACAAGGCCACAAGGCAAAGACCTAAAGCGCCTTTCAAATCAAATTTTTTTACTAGGGTAAACCCTAGAAAACGGGGGTAAACCAGACAGCCTCCTCCAGGACGTCCCAACCAAAGCAAACACAAGGCAACCTAAAACGACTTTCAAATTCTCTACTACGGGAATCCCTTGAAACGAAGGTTCTTGAGACAAAACTGATACAAACCAAATTGCCTCAGGCTCTAGGACGTCCCAACCAACGATAACAAAAGGCAATCATCTAAAACATCTTTCAGATTCAAATTCTCAGCTGCGATAAACCCTAAAAGAGGGTGAATCCGCATACACAACATGATGAAGTCATTGCCGATTCCGTGGTACTTGAAAAACTCCAACGTCCTATTCAGCTCCTTTCGAGTTGCCATTGGTGCAGATTAAAAAACCCGCAGCCATTTTTTTATGACTCCGAGCAGTTCAAAGAAACATTGCACGACAGACGCACGGTCTGATACCCTACACGACGTACCTCATCTAGCTTGACGACGCCACCTGTGGTAGAGGGTTCCTTGCAAAAATTCGTGGCCGCTGCAAAAGACGAGTCCAAATGGGCACTGGCGCCCCACAATAGCACCGACCTCCGGATGGCCAACCGATGTGCCCGCGTCTCCAAGGGCTTTCAGGCAACCAGTTGTCGCTGAGGAATGCGGGAGCTGCCTCTCCTATGCAATGGTTGTCGAGAAGCAAATGGTTACGCAACACCATGTTCCTCAAAAGCTCCACGAAACTCTGAAAATCCTCACCCAAAAACCGCCTGGAGATATAATTCGGAAGAGTGCAGGTTTTTCTTCACCGGATTCCTGAGTTTGGGGGAATCCATAATGATGTGAGCTCGCACTCGGTGATCCTTTGTGCTCTTGAAACCTCACAAACGGCTGTGCGAATGTGCAGGGAGCCAGAGACTCGGAGTAGATCCAGCTTCGGGTCTGCACGTTCGGTTGAGGAGGTTCAGCCCTGAAGCCTCGCAATGAGCGAGCTTCGATGGGAGCTTTGGATGCATGAGACCGGACGACATCCACATCGGGAAAAAATATTGGTAAACATTATAATATTGTTGCAAATTGAGTTATTCGTAAAGTACTCGTAACTAGGGTTTAAACCCTTTACATCCATGAGTTTTGTGAAAAACTGAGTCGAGTTGGAAAAGTCGAAATAAAAGTGGGTATGAAACTTATTTTTCCATAAAAATTGTGCCTAAAAAAGTTTGGTCCTCACTTTTGAAGTCGTGTGACAAAAGTATCTTGCAAAAAAGTTTGACGCTTTAACTATAGTTGCCTTTTCAACTTCCAAAAAAGTCATGCCCAAAGTAGGGGAGATTTTACAAATAACTCAAATGTATTGATGCAATTTTCAAACAATATAACAATTTTGTTACAATCAATACATTTTCAATGTTAAATTTCACATTTTTTCAAAATTATGACATGACAACTTTGCCACGTGGAGATGCCACTGACATGTGGCATCACCACGTGCTAACTCTATGTGAAATGGTGCCACATAAACATGTCACGCAGGCATGGTCGTATGGCATGCGGCCGGATGAGTTTGAACCCACGACCTTGTGGTACTGAGGATATTCATAAACCAATGCACCATCCTCTCACACTTGTGGCAAAAGTGCATTGTCACCAATACAATTTTTATACTAAAACAATTCTACAACATTATAACGACGTGTAATAACAAAAAACATAGCAACAATATTATACAAAAATTGTTGCAATGTTACAAGAGTATTGTTTGCACATTGTTTCAATTGCAATTCATAACTAAAAGTAACAAAAAACAATAATAAGTAAAAATGAAACAATTTTGAAAAATTAAGTCCTAGTTTTAACTCCTAATTGCCCAAGCGTCTAGATATTGAACGATAAACAGTTTCATCCCTATTATCTCATCATCCATCCAAGTTTTCGGGGGTGGATTTTTATCACAAATTTTATAGGAAGTTAACTTCATGTTGGTGTGGTAGATTAGAAAAACAACAGTTTGTGAAAATCTTATACCTCATTTTGTGTTGTAATGTTTCATCAAAGATTTCTAGAATCTTAGTGTAAAATTGATTAAATATGCTCCTTAAAAAGTCAACTCATTAAATTAAGCATCAAATTTTTTTCTCAAAAATCAACACTCTTAGAATATTACTTTTCAACAAATCAAATCAAATTTCATTCTCAAATTGTCAATATTTCATTCGTAATTGAATTACAAAATAATTTGAAATTTTGGGTTTGAAATTTTATTCAAAAATATTGGTGATTGCTATCATAGATCTAACCATATGGACATAATCCAAAATTCATTACGTACGACTTTTGTTCACATTTCAAGTTCAAAATGTTCCTTTTAGTTGCATTCTATAGTACATCTTTGCAAAACTAACAAGTGCGGAAAAGGACCTCGGCACTTAGGGGTTACTATTGCAACAAATTCACTAACATAAATTGTTACATTCTATACAATTTCAATATTGTTGCAATAATTCTTAAAAATCAACACTCCAACAGAAGATAATGTTTGAGTACTGCAATGCTTTTGAAACAATATGTTTTCGTATTGCAAACAAAAGGAATTGCCACGGGTTTGTTGCAATGTTATTTCAAATGTTTTCATTTTCCTGATGCATGACCTTAACATCCATCATCTACAACATAAGCTTTTGCAACCCTAAAGCAAAATTAGATTGTTGTCACCCACAAAAGTCATTAAAAGAGAGGAAGTAAAATGTATTTTGGGGCCATCGAGCTCACTAAAGAAGAGAACTTACTAGCTCATGGAGGATATTAATTAGCGTTCATTAAGAATTTATGTAGATGCCCATTTGCAAGATTAATAGAAGGACATAAGCAGTGCATTTCTTTGTAACTTCGTTTGAAGGTCTGTATCCATTTTGGACATTTGTTACTGAAATTCCTCATGGAATCGGCCATTCCAACGAGCCTGAGGTCTAAAGTCACATTTCAGTCATTCCGGAGTCTACAACAATCATGCGTGATCACTATACTAACAACAGTGTCCACGTCAGAACCCTACCTTACCAAAACAAAATTAAGCCGGACATCCAATTTGTTGTCAGTCATTCTTGAGTCCTCAGGAAGTGAGTGACAGAAGGCAGCGGTGACTATAAAATGACTTCAGCATCGCAATCTTAACAACACTATCCACGTCAGCATGCTACCCTGCCCCCCAAAAAAAAGCCGGGCACCCAATCCGTTCTCAGTCATTCTTCAGTCACAGAAAAGTGAGAGACGAAATGCGGCGGTGACTTTAAAATAACTTCGGGTACATTGTAGTTTATCGTTGTTATAGAATGTTAATCCTATGCAGTATAGTCGGGATCGAACCTCAAGGGAATTACTATCAACAAGTTCTCGTTAATTATCACAGTCAAATACTTCATAGTTTCTCTCTCAATTCCGTGATCCGTTATTACACACTTCCTTTACACAACAGGCTCATACACATTGTTTAACTTAATTATTATTTATTGATTCGGTCCAAATTGACTGTATTACAAATTACTTCAGTTTCACAAGATTACTCTCTTCAACTCCTCAATATCAACTGCAATTGCTGATTCTAAAAACAAAATTAAAACAAAGAGAATGCACCCGCACTTCTCTGGCTACCCAACTCCCCGGTATGGTGTGGCAACAACAACTTCGTCTTCAACCTACTTGTACCTCCCCAGCTACTGTCATGGCCTTCACAACGTTTGACTATGTCGGTTCGTCATCGCTAACTGCTTCACGGAAATTAATTAACGGGATTACTCCGTTCCGTTGCCTTGAAGTCCCGTCCGTTGAACGGACTACTCCGTTGCTGACTCCGTTAATGACTAGCTCCGTTGTGCATGCTCCGTTTCCGTTGGAACGGGTTTTAGTCTTTCCTTACTTAACTGTATTAGCTCCTTCAGCTCCATATCCGTTATCACGTTATGATAGTGTTAATTATGCGCTTTTGACATCAAAAAATGATTCATAAAATCTTCCGTTTACATAGCCCCCATCCTATTAGTGCAGCGTCCACGGAAACTTGAAAGAACCGAATATATTTTATTTACAAGAAGGGATAATACAAAATAGCGATCAGCAACGGATCCAGATAGCAAGCTAAGCCGGAGGAGATACTACGTCGTCAGCATCCATCGGAGTAGGACCCTCCATTTGCTTCTGCAGATCGGCATTAAGAATACCTAATTTCCGGACATCAGCTTCAAGTTGTTCAATCCGTCGATTCTTGAGAGCCAGAATCGTCTGAAAATCGGCCGTGTCGCTCGCCTTACATGCCAAAGCCGGAGCAGGATGATTAGCCAACTGCTGTTGAAGCGCAACCTCCAACTCGCGAATCTTCTGAGTATGCTCCGTCTGAAGCTTGGAAGCAGCGGCAGATTCCCGTTGCCATTGGTGACTCTGGTCTTTATAATTATCAACGAGCTCCCGATATCCGTCGCGGTCGCGTGTCAAAGATTGACGATCCTCCTCCCAACGATCGGCTTTTGCCGCCCACTCCGTGAGGGAAGCCTGTAACGAAGTGACCCGACCCAATTCCTCATCCAGGGCCGCCTTGTTGTCCTTGTATTTATCACGCAGCCGGTCATACTGGGCTTGGAGTGCGTTGAGTTGGCCATTCGTCTGCTTGTGCTGAAGGGATAAAGCCTGAAATGATCGCTTGAGCTCGGCCAAGTCGGACTGGATGATGAGCTCGTCCGGTAACTCGTTTAAATATGTCTCCAGGTGTCGGAAGCCGGAGATGATCCGTCGTTTGACGGAACTAAATCCGTCTTCGGAGGAGGGACGGGTGGTGGGGTCGCCGTTGGCACGGATGGAGGAGGAGGCCGAACGGGTGGAGGAGTTGCAGACGGAGTCGGTTCACGGACTGGGTTCTCCAGAGGTGTAGACGAAGCGGATGTTGAGGCAATATTCTCCAGATCCACGGGATTATCGCGCTGGCCTTTTTCTCCCGTGCTGGATGGCGAAACGGGTTGTTGCAACACATAGTTGATGATAATGGATAGATACGAAGCGCAAAACAAGAACGGTACCTGACCCTTCTTCAATTTGGTGTCGACTTCGAAATGAATCCGTGTCGCCACATATGCTGCCCAATTAAACACCATGCCATTGAGCGTTTGAATGGCCGGATACATCAGCTTGGGAGTCATGTAAGTAACATGACGGGAAATGAACAGTCGTTTCTGTACAAAACGGAACCACTCCAATAATTCGGGGGTGATGGCCTCAGCTGTCTTCCAACCCTGCTTCTTATCATGTGCTTCCGCCCCAGACTTGAAATACGCCGCAACTTCGAAATCGCTGTCAATGATGGTCGACTCCACCGCCAATTCACCCATGGGTAACCCTAATGCTGCGGCAACGGTGATCTCATCAATACATATGGTGCGCCCTTGTACTTCGCTCTGATTATCATCAGGATCATACTTAGTGAGAAACTCCGTCACCAAGTCGGCTCGAAACTCAGGCAGGTTCATCGATGTCCACACAAACGCGTACATTTGCGCCGTGCGAAGGTCCTGTTGCATCTGCTTAGTCCAACATAACGACAGGCGAAGAGGCTCTAACGGCGCGACGATGCATGTATCTAACTCAGGGTACTCAACCCTAGGTTTCTGACGACGAGCGGAAGGTTTACTCTTTGAAGCTTTCCGTTTAATCGGCATGATGGAAATGAAAGATAAAACTAAAAATACTATCGCGAAAAAACCGCAAAGTGCTAAACTGAAGTGCAACTTAACTCTGAAAAAACAATGACGGAACAACAAAAGCACGGAAAATGCAAACGGAAGTGCCCCCTTCCTAGCTCAGACTACCGTATAAACAATCAAGAAGACCTAATTAGGGTTGTTAATGAGGTAGTCTAGTTGGGTAGGTTAGGTAGCATAATAACGCTTTAGCCGGTGCCCATTAATGCGTGTACGGAGCTGAACGCCGCCAAAATCTTCAAGCTGAACTGACCCATTGTCGTACGCTTCTACCACCCGATAGGGTCCGTGCCAACGGAATTGGAACTTCCCTGGAAATTCCATGAATCTGCTATCATATAGCAAGACCCAATCACCCGTGGCAAACTCCTTCGAACGCAATTTACTGTCATAATAACTCTTCCTCCGTTTTTGGATAGCTTCTACAGCCAACAGAGCCTGAGCTCGTGTCTCATCCAATTTCTCGAGTTCCAATAAACGGAAGTTAAGAGACTCCACATCTCCCAAACGTTCATCAATAGCAATGCGTAAACTCTGAATTTCCAGTTCAATCGGTAAAATGGCCTCTACCCCATAGATTAACTGGAACAGTGTAAATGTTGTTGTTACTTTGTATGCAGTTCGGTATGCCCATAATGCAGCAAACAACTTCATATCCCAGTCCGTACCCGCGCCTGAAATAGTCTTAGTCAGGATCTTACATAAAATGCCATTCGTCTTTTCCGTTTGCCCATTTGCTCGTGGGTGATACGGGGTTGTCTTCCGATGTTTAATCTCATACTTGTCTGTCAATGCCTGAATAGTTCGATTAATAAAATGAGTTCCCCTGTCACTCACTAATTCCTTCGGACACCCGAAGCGTGTTATAATATTTTCATACAAAAACTTGGCCACTGTCTTCGCATCGTCCGTTTTAACCGCGGCTGCTTCTGCCCATTTAGTGACATATTCGGTGGCTACCAGAATGTACCGTTTCTGGCCCGTTCTGGAGGACGGAGCAATAGGCCCGACAAAATCGATACCCCACTTTTCAAATGGTACCTGAGCTAAGATCGGAACCAAAGGCATGGCAGCTGAATCCGTGGGTCGGCCAATCCGTTGACACGGATCACAATGTCGTGCAAACCGATGGGCGTCCTTGAACATTGTAGGCCACCAGTAACCTGCAATTAAAGTTTTGCGGGCGGTGCTATCTCCAGCAAAATGTCCACCACAGCTATCAGCATGACATCCTTCTAAAACGGCCGGAACTTCACTTTGGAAAAGGCAGCGTCGCAATACTCCGTCTTTCCCTTTCCGGTACAAAACGGATCCTAATAGTGTAAACGGAGCACACTTCCGCATTAGTGTCCGTTTCTGTATTTCCGTGTAGTCAGACGGAATAACATTGGTACTCAGATATTGAATAATATCCTTAAATTCTTCAGAGATAATATCAACAGCAAAAAGGTGGGCATCTGGTAATGCATCAGGGATAGGTTCTGTTCCCAAATCATTGCTTAAACGGGTTAAGTGGTCCGCATTTCCGTGCTTCTTACCCGGTCGGACAGATATGGTAAACTTAAATTCTTGAAGCAAGAGTACCCATCGGGCAATTCGACCACTTAATTGGGGTTTATTTACCATATACTTGAGCGCATCATGATCAACATGAAAAACGAAATCATACCCGAGTAAATAATGGCGGAATTTCTGAACAGAGTAAACCATTCCAAGTGCCTCACGCTCCGTTACCGAATAATTTCGTTCAGCTGCAACTAGCTGACGGCTGGCATAATAGATAGGATGATCACAGCCTTTGTCGTCCTTTTGACTCAGAACGGAACCAATAGCCACATTGGAGGCATCCACATAAACGTGAAAAAGCTCAGACCAACGGGGTGTAATCAAAACAGGGGCTGTAACCAGCCGGTGCTTCAGTTCTTCAAAGGCTTCCGTGCATGCAGGTGTCCATTCGGGGCCTTCTCCGTCATCCGTTTTCTTCAACAAATTGGTTAACGGTAAAGCGATCAGAGCAAATAAATACACAAATCGTCTATAATAACTGGTATGACCCATAAATCCTCTAACACCGGAAACTGTTTCAGGTATTGGCAAGTCTAGAATGATTTTGATTTTGTCCGGGTCCGTGGCTATGCCTGACGCTGAAACTATATGCCCGAGTAATTTTCCAAACGGAACGCCAAATTGACATTTCTCCGAATTGAGGGAAATACCAAACTTGTCACATTGATCGAGGCATTGGCCTAACGCCTCTAGGTGGTCACTGCGTCGACTAAAAGTACAGAAATCGTCTAAAAATATTTCCATAGATATACGTAAGTACTTTTGAAAAGCCTGAGTCATCACCCGTTGGAAGGTGGCCGGTGCATTACATAAGCCAAACGGCATTACATTGTAGGCAAAAGTGCCCCAATCTGTGGTGAAGGTGGTCTTCAGTCTATCGTCTTGGGCAATTTGTACTTGATTGTAGCCCGAGAATCCGTCAAGGAAACTATAACATTCATGTCCGGCAACTGCATCAAGTATACTATCCGTGAACGGAAGAGGAAAATAATCCTTCTTTGTCACCGCATTTAATTTGCGAAAGTCCTGACAGATACGAATCTTTCCGTTTTTCTTCGGAACCATTACAATTGGGGATACCCAGTCACTATATGGAACGGGATATATAAATCCAACCTTTAGTAATTTATCCAATTCTTCCTTGACCATCAACGAGTATTTTGGATTCAACCTATGCTGGCGTTGACGGACTGGGAGAGCGTCAGGTTCCAGGATGATATGGTGCTCACCTAATTCCGGTGGAATTCCTTTTAGATCAGCATACGTCCATGCAAATGTCTGTTTATATTTCTGCAGGAACTTTGTCCATTCCGTTAATTCGGATCCCTGAATATCTGTATATATTTTTACAACTTGACGGGTTTGACCATCGCCGAGATCCACTTCTTGATATATAGGTCCCGTTCTGGTCTTCCATTCCAGCTTAGCGTCTGGATTGGGGTCAATCATGAAGTCGGAAATATTGGAATCATCAACTTCCGGCTCAGTGGCACTTATGGCTAAAACCTCATAATTATTCATCCAACGGGCAATCGCGTGATCAGAATTATCAGTGTCATTTTGGTCAATTACATATTCTCCCGGTCCTCGACACTGGTATATAACACCGTTTTCAAGTAACTGCTGGGGATCAGCATTGACCTCCTCCGTTTCTTGAGTTTCGGTAAAGTCGGAATACCCCTCCGAATCCGTTGTAATATCCGTTACAGGAATCTGAGATTCTCCGTTGTACGGTGTGGGATACATGGGCATGACCACCTTGGTCTCCCCTTGTCCTATTGTCAGGGTCCCTCTGCCCCAGTCGTTCTTTGCACAGGCCTTGAAGAGCCACGGCCTTCCCAATAAAATTGGATATGCCATAGTTGACACCGGCAGTTGGAAAACCACATAATCGATATAGAACGGGTGTCCAGCAATATTAGTTAAAATATTCTTAAGGATCCCTCGAGGTTTTACTCTACTATGATCTGCCATCCTCAAAGTCAGCGTGGTTGGGGTTACATGAGTCAATTCCAACAATTCCATGGTTTTCACCGTCATCAAATTGACACTGGAACCCCCATCCACCTGAACTCCCGTTATAATTAACCCATCAATAATTACCTCGATGGTTGGAGATCCCGGATCGGGATTCATTGCGACATCATAGATATTCTTGGTACGAACTCTTTTACGAACTAATGCCGAATTCAAGGTAGCTCGACATTCCGGCGATATGGCCAATAACTGCTTTAATGAAATATCGGGTTTTAAGCTATCCAAATTATTTAATATATCATAAGACTCCCCCTTAGAAGAAATTCCCATGAAACGCTTGTGCCTTCTTTGTTTCTCAACTGGATCCTTGGTCTTTATCTTCTCTATTCCGTGTCCCAATTTCCGGCTTTCGGTCAATCGACTCCGTTCCTGAAACGGAGGTAGACCTTTGGGGTAAAATAGATTCGATAGTTCTTCTGAGGTGGTCACTATAATCGGATCCATCAGTTCTCCTTTTGCTTTAGTTTCCAATGTTGGTTCCTTCTTACCAGGGATTTCGTCCGTTTTCGCCATTCCGGCTTCTTTCCTTTGAGAATTCTGTAGAATTGTAACGGAATTTTTCTTACCCTCAATAACAGTTTTGTCAAGACTTCGTGGATCAGCCATCTTAATTATTGGGTCTGTCCGGGCTTGCCCTCTAGTTTGCACGGCATGGATTGTTCCAATATTATGGACCGGTGAATCCTGTGATGCATGCTTTTCTTCCTTTGCCTGGTTAGACTGCATCCGTTGATCCTTATTGTTCATATTAAACGGAGCATTGCATTCATTGGTCAAATGACCTGATTGTTTACAATTTCCGCAAATAGGCGCATATGCGTCCGCGGCACATTCTCTTGCTAAGTGCCCCAGTTGGCGGCAACGGTAACATCGCAGGGGTTCTTTTTGCTTATAATGGGGGAACTCCGGTCGCTCCACTGGAATGTAACGGCTGGGTTCATTCCATGTGGCTTGAGTAAATGACCCTGGTTGTCCCGTTGGTCGTAAGTTAGCTTGATCAACGGCCTGATTATAGTTATCCTGATTTCTCTAACGGATTTGTTGACTTGGTCCGTTCCGTTGTCGATTTCCATAACCTTGGAAATTTCGGCTTTGATTATTAGATCGTTGACCATTCCAGTTGTTACTTGGTCCGACTTCTTGGACTTGATTGATGAACCCTTGATTTTGTGGTAACCTGTTCTGATTAAACGTGGGTTTTCCCATCAGATACCAACATTGTTCCGTTGTGTGCTTCCCACCACAATTTTGGCATTGTACTCTCAGGTCTTGGGGTGATGGACAATCTCCTACAGTGTGGCCTTGCCCTTTGCAATTCGTACACCAAATATTGGCTCGAAAGTTAGTTTGCTTTCCTCGTTTTTCCTTGTCACGTGTAATATTCACGGCTAATTCGTCCAGTTTCTTGGTCAAACTCATTAATAACGCTTCTTGGCCTGTCCCTCCTTGTGTAATTTGTAAATTTGCAGGTGGTAGTGTCTGAATCGGAGCATATGGCATTCCTGCTGGTGGTAGTGTCTGAATCGGTTGTGGATTTAATACTGCCGGCATCTGGGTTACTGGAGTATAGCCTTGAATGGGGACGTCCGTTTTGGGGTAATTTCCCAGTTGGTCCGTCCAGTGTGATCCGGCCACGGCTCCCGTCGATGATAAGCTTGAAGACGCGATTTTCTGGAACGGGTCATAATGGCATTCTTCCCAAACTTTGGCTCGTTCAAGTGACAACAAAATAGTGGCTGGTTGACTTTCTTTTACAAACATTCTTAACTCGGGTGGGTATAGGCCGTTCACTAATAGGGCTAATACAAACGGATCTGGTAATCCGTTATTGGGCCATTTCCGTAATACATCGGCCACTCTCCCGTAATAGGATACCACTGATTCTCCCGGACTCATCCTACTACTCATCAACCGTTCTCTCATTCTGTCTTCATAACCCAACGGCCTAAAATGAGTCAAAAAGGCATCTCTTAAGGATGCCCAAGTTGGGAATTGCCCTACCGGTTGACGATTATACCACTCAAATGCTGTATCGGCTAGGGTTGCAGGGAACCATCTTAGCCATAGTTCTTCCGTTCTTCCATTATTGGCGATGCTCTTTGTAAGGAAGGCCGACAAATAATAGTCAGGGTCAGAGCCTGGCCAACCACTAAATGCAGGCAACGGAGCCACATTAGTAGTTCTGTCTCCGGGCTGTCCCATTGGTATTGCTATCGGCACACTAGGTCCTGCTTGGGCTGCTTGGGCGGCCATTGGAACGGACTGTGCAACTGGCGAAACTGATTGTATAGAGTTTATGGACGGAGCAAGACTACTGCTAGACTCTCCACGGTTTTCTGACCTTCTTCTTGGTATATTTCCTTCCTCAATTTCTACAGGGGTTTTCTTCTTTCCTGATCTGAAGAAGGATATCCTGTACCTCTGTTTGGCTGGTGAGGATGAATGTCTCCTCGGAACTACCGCTAAAGACTTTGGTAATGTCTTTAACGGAACATAGGTTTGCAACAACCGATACCGTTCTGAAACGGGTGATGCACGGATGTGCTTACACGCATGAAGCCACGGCTTTATCCAACTTCTAATATGCTTTTGTTTACGCAATCGCGCCTGCTCTTCTCTGGAGAGGCTCCGAAGTCGGATTCGTTCTTGTCTTTCCCTTACTTGTTGGGCTCGCTTATCCTCTGGGAATCGCTCGCCTTTCTGAAACATAATCTTCCATTACAGTAGGGGTTTCCACAACAACCGATCGTTTCGGTGTTAATTCCTTTCGTATCTGGCTTTTACATCCAACGTTTGCATTATCTCTTTTAATGCAATATTCACACTTCTTCTTAATCTCTTTAATTTCTTCTCGCTCTTTCCCCGCATTACTCATCTCTTTATTTTAATCTCACTATTTGACCCATAACACTCGTTATCTGTAATTCCCCGGTAGCGGCGCCAAAATGTAGTTTATCGTTGTTATAGAATGTTAATCCTATGCAGTATAGTCGGGATCGAACCTCAAGGGAATTACTATCAACAAGTTCTCGTTAATTATCACAGTCAAATACTTCCCAGTTTCTCTCTCAATTCCGTGATCCGTTATTACACACTTCCTTTACACAACAGGCTCATACACATTGTTTAACTTAATTATTATTTATTGATTCGGTCCAAATTGACTGTATTACAAATTACTTCAGTTTCACAAGATTACTCTCTTCAACTCCTCAATATCAACTGCAATTGCTGATTCTAAAAACAAAATTAAAACAAAGAGAATGCACCCGCACTTCTCTGGCTACCCAACTCCCCGGTATGGTGTGGCAACAACAACTTCGTCTTCAACCTACTTGTACCTCCCCAGCTACTGTCATGGCCTTCACAACGTTTGACTATGTCGGTTCGTCATCGCTAACTGCTTCACGGAAATTAATTAACGGGATTACTCCGTTCCGTTGCCTTGAAGTCCCGTCCGTTGAACGGACTACTCCGTTGCTGACTCCGTTAATGACTAGCTCCGTTGTGCATGCTCCGTTTCCGTTGGAACGGGTTTTAGTCTTTCCTTACTTAACTGTATTAGCTCCTTCAGCTCCATATCCGTTATCACGTTATGATAGTGTTAATTATGCGCTTTTGACATCAAAAAATGGTTCATAAAATCTTCCGTTTACATACATCCATCCATACTCGGCACTCAGAGTGAAATGAAAATCTTCTGTCATCATGTCCTTCTACTAGGTCTTCATCCGAAAGTCACGATTTTTTACTTTAAAATGACTCATTCATCCAACTAGGCGTCCCGCCCGTGCAATTACAGAGGACTCAGTAACCTTTCAGTGAATCCAAACACTAAGTCACTTTCAAGTCAACCTCTACAGTCACATTTACACCACTTTTCTTGTTGTGATTTTGAGATATATTTGAACCCCAAGGTGATTGCTATTGTAAGAAGGGAATCCCCTTTTTATAAGAAAACGTTGTTAGGTCGGGGAAATTGTTTTGTATAAAAGAGTGACTTGTGTGGAAAGTATTCCAGTGTGATTTGTATGTTTGATTGGAAATTGTCAGAAGTAATTTGATGGAAATTTGATGAGGAAAGAGTGAGGAAGTAATTTCAGAAAAGACTGAACAAAAGAAGAAAATATAAATAAAAATGAATGATATGAGAAAGAATGTTTAATTCTTTGAGGTATGCCAAAGAGATTTAATTCCCATCGGAACACTAACTGATGGAAGGAACGCCAGTGAGTAGTTAATTGTAATTGCCATTAGGTTTATGAACCAATGGATGTGATGTGAGCATGATGTGTATGCAAGGTGATTGAAATCCTCCAGATAATTGATTCCCAGAGAGAAATCCTAGAAGGAAATATTTAATTCATAAACTGTGAGCAGAAAAATTGAGTTAATGAATTGAGAGAGAAAACTGAAAGTATAAAAAGGAAATTTAAACATGGAATGAATCCAAGTTGATGAAGAATTAATTTCCAATCGGATTTGTACGCCGATGGATGGTATGTGTGTCATAGGGAAAACAATAGAGGAAATTAAGTCCTCTTGTGATTGATTAAAATTGAAGAAAGAACCAGAGAGTGAATAATTAAAATAAATAATTAAAAACTGTGAATGAATATGGAAAGTTGAATCTTATTAAAAGAATTATTTGAGAGAAAAATATAGAAGAAGAAATTGAAGAATCACTAGAACAGTAAATTTCCCTTCAGGTAAATTAAAAACCGATGGAGAAATAAATCAAGGCCGAATGGAGAAGAAGGCCTGAGGGAAATAAATACCTCAAGGAGGATTTATACCGAAGAGGAAGATGGAAGGGCAGTGGAAGCAATCACATCCCATCGGGCTATCTAACAACCGATGGTGATAATTGTAGCCTACGGGAGAAGTTAGCCTGCGGGAGATGAAGGAAGTCTAAGCGGGGAAATCGGAAGCCAGCAAGAGAGGATTATCCAGAGGATTGAAATATTGCCAAGAGAGGAAAATAGAGCCCAGTGGCAGAATTAAAATTATCCAAAATGGAGTGCAAATATTGCCAAATAGGGAGCAACAAGGAAGAAAGAAGAGGAAAGAAAAGAATTCGAATTAAAAGCCACGCAAATCGCCGAAGAAATAAAGATGAAGAATGGACGAGATCAAAAGGAAGGAAACCAATAAAGAAGAGAAGAACACCCAAATAAAAGAAAAAATATTTCTACCTTGGAATTGATAAACAAATGGGGGAATTGCCTTGGGTTTGTTAAGAGAAAACATAGTATTATGGTTAAAAATGCTATCTAAAAGGATTATGAGTAGAACACTAGGGTATTAAAACAATTATATATATCGTTTAATCACCTCCCCAACGAACGAACCTAGATTCTCTTAGTTAATTATTTAATTGAGTGAACTTTATGCAAGTTAACAATT
>CAXARX010000776.1:0-20310 GCA_963971425.1 Bryoerythrophyllum caledonicum | reverse complement strand
GCGTTTCTATGTAAATCGCCCGCAGCGTACAAAGAAGCGTACTTTTCCGTAGGCAAAGGTGCGAATGTAAACCTGTAGAAATGATGCTATACACCCACACTGCACGGTGTACGCATTTCCCTCGAGTTACGGCAACATCGACGACAAAAGCGAAAAAAGTTTTCTACTCGATTTGGCACGTGATCAGATACGTTGCACGTAACGTTTCACAATAAAGCTAACTATCACACGTTACGTGCAACGTATCTAATCACGTGCCAATTCGAGAAAAAAACTTTTTTCGCTGTTGTCGTCGATGTTGCCGTTATTCGAGGGAAATAGAGCTCATAAGCCGCCCCGATTTTGTTAACGGTTCGATGCTCGGAACGTGCAGGGAACGTAAGACTTTTTGAAAATTTTTCAAATCTGCTGTTTGCGTGTCAGGATCGAACTTAGGGTCTCTAACATTACTATACTAATGTTGGAAACCCTAAGTTCGATCCTGACACGCAAACAGCAAATTTGAAAAAGTTTCAAAAAGTCTTCACGTTTCCTGCACGTTCCGAGCATCGTGCAGCCAAAAAATCGGGGCGGCTTATGAGCTCTAATCATACCTCGGCCTACTCAGACTCGAGTACTACTCAAGTATTTGAGTAGCTGAATACTACTCAATATTCACAAAATTTTAAAAGAAGTACTCAGTCTCTACTCCTACTCAGGCTGCAGGTCTCGTCTCTACTCCTACTCAAAATTTTCTGAGTAATACGTGAAACTTTTGAGACTGCATTGAAACTGCAACGGTGCAACCCTGTGCAACAGTTCTGTACTAGTTTTGCACGGTGTGCGAAAGCAAGTGCATTGTTCTTTCTGCACGTCATGAGCTCAATAACTTTTCATTACGTCTGTTGTACAGAACATAGGGAGGGCGCATCCGGTATTTGCAACGTGCACCTATATTTTCAATGCAATGGACCGTACAAGCTTAGGCGCAAAGCATGGTACCGAACTTATTACCACCGAATCATGGCCAAAAGTTGCTACTTGGATGTACGATGGTTTACCGAATAAACCTGTTTCCATTATTACGGGCGTACCGGTGTCGATGAAAAATGAATTTTCGTCAAAGAATATCCAGTATGCATACGAACTCATTGGTCAATTTCTATTGCTTAAATGTGACGTGGAATTGTTTAAGGAATGGCTTATGGATAATTGTGGAGCAAACGATGAAGAACAAGAAGTCGTTGCAATGAATGTGCAAGAATATGTCAAAATGAACATTTAATATTTGCTGCTGCTTGTTTGTCATTACGTAGTGTTGAAATATGCAACTCCTGTTTACAGAGTTGGTTTTTGTCTCAAAGTTAGTAGTGATAATCGTCGCACTAAACATAAGATAATTCAAACCCGCATGCCCAACTTTGGGACAAACATTTAATGTTAGCAGAATGCTTGTCGGAGAGATGGTGGTTAATTCGCATGCTGCATATCTGGGTCGGCAAGTTATTCATCAGATGTAGAGGGTCGTTCTACAATTAAGTAATTGATCAGTCTATTGGAGCCGGACCCCCACCCCCCCTTTTAATTACCGTAATTCTATAGTGAGCTCACGGGTGACGTCACGCGGCCAGACCCCCACCCCCCCTCAAACTAATTACGTAATTGTAGAACGACCCCTAGGATTGCAGAATTAACTTTTGTCCCGAACTACGTAGTGATAATCGTTGCAGTTACCATGAACTAAGTCGAATCCGCATGTCCAACTTTGGGACAAACATTCAACATTAGCAATGTAGCCATGTTGCACTTCCATAGCTGGTTTTTCAAAGTATTCACTGGTACTCAAGTACCAGTATTCAGACTCAAGACCGACTACTCAATATCTACTCATATTCAAAAAAAAATGTCGGTATTCACTCAGTATTCACGGATTTTTCATCGTATTCACGCTACTCATGATTTACTCTGAGTAGGCCGACGTATGGCTCTAATGCGTACTTTCAGTTTAAAAGTTCAACTTCACGCTGACAGCTAAAAGTTTCTGCCAGAAGCACACGTTGACTTGGCAGGAGAAACGCTATTTATTCGGATTTTTTTTATTTGCCTATTAAATTTGCCATTTTTTTCTGAGTTTAACGCGCACTTCACTTCCGATAACTGAAACACGGAAGTTGGGAAAAAATAATTTTTCGTTTTTGAGTTGTCAACGAAGGATAATTTCCGTCTTACATCCACCAACGCGCTATTGTCCCCATCTTTTTACTTTCCCTGCCTAACACAAATAAATTACAATTATGGGCGATGGCAGCGACGGCGGCAGCTTTTGCACATTTCTGATTTGGATATAGCTTCATGTGTCATTGCCCAGTTTTCGTCTCTTGCATTACCAAGCAGGTGTTAGCGTTATACATGCGTTCTCTGTAACGTTATACTGTTGCATAACACGTGTCAAACAATCGCTTATCTTTACTCTCGCATTGAATTTAAAAATTAGGTGAAATTTCGAGTGGTTGCAGAAATAATATGCTGTTTGATCGTTTGTATGAATTGACATGTTGTTACTGAGCTCACTGATAATTTTGCGTCATGTTGAATTCAATGTGAGAATGAAGATAAGCGATTGTTGGTCACGTGTTACAGGACAGTGTAACGTTACACAGAACGCCTGTATAACGCTAACACTTGCTTGATAAAGTAACAGAAAAAAAATACAGTGCCATTCAGCCAAAAAACTAAATTAATTCTGGCAGCCAAAGGGGGGCCGCTACTTATTAACTGTTTAAACACGTACACTGAGGATACTTGTTCCTTCTTTTCGCGCCCCCCACTTTTGGTGCCAGTTGTCTAGAAAAAGAATTATGGCTGATTTTTTATTTTCAAGAGTAAATTCCAAAAGAAAAACTCGTAGACCGCCACACAAACGTGGTTGCACTATTGTACACGGTGTTTTAACATCGTAATCTATACCAATCGGCAATTTAAACAGAAATGTTATCCTTGATTTTAGAGTAATTACTGAGATTTAGTTCGTAGTAACCAAATTAATGTCGATGCTGAACCTGCTCCTGCAGTGTCTTCATGTGTGTCATGTAGATTCTACTGCTGTGCCGAATTACCATACGAGATAACTGTTCCAGCAAGCTTCGGTGGAGGCCGAGACGTTTGAAAAGTTCGACGGTGCTAGGATGGATTGTGCCGCGAGAGCCAATCCAAATACCCACCACCTCGATATCGTGAACGCCGATACGACGGCGTAAATCAGGAATAGTAGCGTTGTAGATTTCCTTTTTCTGCGCCAAAGCGCTTTGTACAAGCTCTTCAGTCTGCTCGAAGCGGACGGTGGGATCGAGGACAAAAGTTTTTGTTCGCAATGCATTCGTTGCTAAGATGTCTACGCGACGGGATGTAGATGCGGTGAGTGCTGCTGTCATTGTATTACTGGAACAGGCTGCCTCGGTATTGGAGGCTGATTCGGTGTTATCGGTTTCGTCCCCTCGGATGCGTTCGGCTTCTGTTACACCAACACACCGCAGCTCCTCGTCGACAGTGTAGCCAATGTCGCGCAAAGATTTGGCGATAGTACGCACGACATCATTGTGCCTATTGATAATTAGGCCGTTATTTGCAGAGCAAGAACCCAAGATGTGAGCCAGCGTTTCGTATGCATGGCCGCAGCGTCGACATGATTTTACGTTGCTTGCCATGCGAGGATTTGTGCGGTTTTCACCGTTGTTGATGCTCAACTTGATGCCCACTTTCCATTCATTTTCGTACAGCGATGCTTTATTCGACAGCCAACGATTGGAGGCGGGAACGTCTTTATATAAAGAAACACCTGCACCGCTGCCCGTTTTACGGGCGGACCAGTTTTGGAAAAATTTGCCCCGCACCTCTGCGCGCAGACCAACAGAAGAAATTGAACGCATATCATGGGTTCCCTCGCCCAGAAACGAGCGGACGCTGTCGTAACAGCAGCGCACTTCGTCTTCATATAAGTCGCGCCCATCGGGCAACGCAAACCTTTCTTTGCTGTTCCGTCGCAGCAGCACAAGCGACTGAAGTCGCTGAAGTCGAGCCTCGGTTTCGTACTGGGCCACCGCTAAACCGCGGCATGATCGCGCGGCATAGAAAAAGTCGATGCACGTATTAATCGGCAGTTCTAAGATGTCCCGAACAGCGCTGCGAATTACAGTGTCGACCATCAGCAGCCACTGCTGCGGAATTAGATTTGACGGCGTAATCTGAAACGTATAGTTGAACGTTGGCAGCAAATACTGCTGTAATATTTGTAGCTTTTGGTCGCTGTTAATTATATTTCGATTGTTTTAACAATCCCGTTAAAAACTGGGAAGCGGTGAGTTATTTTCCGGTCTCTTTTGTCGAGTCGAAAGGCGGTGTAAAGAGCTCTCATATTCAGAAATAATATTGGCAAAAAACTAATTACCCAATTCCCTCGACTTATTCGGACATGGAGAATCAAAGTAAAAAATTTTGTTCGTGAAATTTTTCAATCAAAATTAACTTTTTATTTTGATCGTCGATGTACGAATAAGTCGAGGGAATTGGGTACAGGGGCAGGAACACGAAAAAGTTGTATTCATGTCGGCAACTCCTCCTCCAAACGAAAAAAATGCTTCGGCAACGGCGCGTCGTGTCCAGCACTTCTTGAAAACGATTATACTTCCACGAATGAGAAAAAATGTACATCTGCCACCAAACAAGCAGGCGTATGTCAGCAAGGTAACACAGTCCCGACTGCCAAGCGACAACCTCCGCTTCCTACTGCCCTAGAGGTAATGCAGCGATACAACAAATTGCCAGTTGCGCACAATACGTGTGGCGGAGTAGGTGAAGATTGCTACGAAGCTCGATTGTGCACTGGCAAGCAAGCAACGTGTCCGACTGGCACGGTGTTGACAACTAGCTGCACGCATTCAAGTGGTGGTACAGGCGTTTGTACGGCCGAAGGTGTTTGTACGGCAGACTCGTGTAGAAATGCTAATGTCGAATGCACTGTCGGTGCATGTTGCGATATAAGTTATATCATATAACAACTTGTAAATATCAACCAAAAGACAGTCCAGGTTGGGCGGTATATCGGTGCGCCGGATTTGTCGGCCGCGAGCAGGGCGGACGACTGACGCAAAAGACGAGAGCGTGTCTGGATGTTTTTGTGCTGTCCGATGAAGTGAGCCAGGCACATGCCGCCCTGGTGACGATTGATTACAATTAGGCGGTAAACCTACACTTAGCTTGGGGCTTCTTTTCGCGCGCACAACAATTGCGGCGCCAGATAAGTGTTCTTTACATTTTATATTTCTGCTACTCTGAATGATCATTCATTCATCTCTTTAAGGAGCCCCGGTTGGGGAGGGCTCCTTTGATTACTCGTGCTCAACACGACGGGGTGATGCCTTAGGCAAGCTCATCTCGCCCCCCTTGCCCTCAACGAATCGCTCCCTTTCCTTGGGACATTCGGTTTCAGCTGACGTCTTTGGCAAGCCCAGCGGTGTGAGTGCCTACTGCTGCTTTACCGACGGTCGCCCTGCTGATCGTGCTCTTCCCGGGCTGTAGTCGGCGGACACGTGGGGTGACTTTGTTTGCTGTTCATGTATGATCCGTCTATCTGCTGCTCCGGGGGACATGTGAAGCGGGTTTGCTGATTGATCGGGTTTCAAGGTCCCATGTGGAATAGTGTCATTGCGACACATAAAGCAGACACAGAAGGAAGGAAGGAAGGAAAAAAAATCATATCTTAAAATTTTGCGTACTACAAAAAAACAAAAAAATGAGCGTTAGACTCAGAAAAGATTGGAGAATTTAATAAGCAAATAAAAAACAAACCGATGGGAGCGTTTCCCTTGCCACGTTGACTGTCGACTCGATGTTCGACCTGCAATGCTTCCATGAATATTGAACTTGATGGCCTGAAGTTAGTGCTGGTCACTTTTTGATAGCCTCTCTTGGGACATTCGTGTTTCGAGTGAAACGCCTGCTGTCATTTCGATTGCCGAGTGAACTCCAGCCAGTGAAGTCGGTGACGTAAATCTTAGCACGAAAAACTTGCTTCTAAAGACCAATATCCGTATACGGGGGTATCATACGGTGAATAATTTACGAAATGGACATGACTGGCTTGTCACCGGCAAGCGAGGTGTGGGTCGAAACGGCAACGCCTCAAGGACGGGTAAGCTGACGAAGCTTCATCGACGCTAGCGTCGACAAATAAATATTTGTTGCCGTTTCACGTCTTGTTTTGCAAAAAACTAGAGATTCTCTTATATTTTTTTTATACAGTCATATTTCTACCATTTGCGGACACGAGAAACGAAATGGGCGAAACCCGATAACGTACTAGTTATTAAACAAGAAGATTTGCCAAAATTGGCAGTAAAACTTGGAGTTCAAACGACATCCGCTGGCAATACGAGCAACTCTGCGATCGCGGTGGATTCGGTAAATTCAGGTAACTTGAGCCAGTTTGTGAATGGCAGTGGAAACGGTACAGTTCAACAGTCGCAGCAAGTCACTGCTGCGCAGCAAGCAGCGTCATTCGCAGCGGGTTCGCCAGGCTCCTCCGCTGGTGCTTCCAATCTACCGTCTACATCAACTAACGCATTGTCCGGCGTTCCTGCTACAACTTTGCCGACGCAACGTCCTTCAATTCCTGCATTGGCTGGAATAGCTGCTGCTCCTGGTGCTGCGCAAACGCCACAAAATAGCAAGCCTCCATGGATACTGCCGTCAACATTAGGTGAGTTAATGTTTTTGTTTATTGTAAAGCGTGGATTAACCGTCAACGTTGCACTAGCCTCTGCTCAGCTTGAGTTTTGAGTGTAAATGCCCGTAAAAATAACTTTTGCAAACTTCGTAATATGATGCCGACCACAAAAATACAGCTACGAGAATCGTAACTGTTTGAGGAAGCAGCTCTCTTCTTGAGGTTCGGATTTGCGAAAACATTGGAACATGCACATTGTGCTTAATTTGTAAGTTTCGTAAGTACTTAGGATTTTCGGTTGCACATACATTTTGTGAGGATAAAACTGTTTGACAGCTTCCAATACATTTCAAACAATATACTACATTGAAGTGTATGCTGTGCGGCTATTTGCGTGATCGAAACCTTTTCTTGGTTTGCCGGCGCCTCTTTGCTGTTGTTGTTGATGATGCCGTATCAGGTTTGTGTTCACGTCAATTAAATGGGTTCGGTAATTTAATAGAACGTATTGCATAGCGCAGATTGTTCGGTTTTTATAATGAATATTATTTGGAGATTGTGTGTGTGGGGAAGCACAGAATACTGCGTTTCAAGATTTGCAGTGTTTTTAGGTAATTAGTATTTTTTTACTTTTCGCGCACATTCAGGTTCGACTGTACCACCAGCTGCTGGTTTTCCACCTTATGTTGGCGGTATGCCACCACCGCACTTCATGATGAACTCTGGTGGCATGTTTCCGCCGCCACCTGCTTCTTTTGTAATGCCCGGTCAGCAGCCGGGTATGTTTATGGCTCTAGGAATGATGCCTTTTATGGCCCCAGGAATGATGCCGTTCATGATGCCGCAGCAGCCAGCCAAACAGTTAGCCTCGGTGAGTGCTCATTATTTGTTTCAAATCATTTGCAGAATTCTCCGTTACTTTATCATCTCTTTGTCGTTTGAAAAAATATACAGGCTATCGATTGGACTGAATACAAAACGCCTGACAACCGGCCTTATTGGTATAATTCGAAAACTAGCAAATCGTCATGGGAAAAGCCGCCTGAAGTAGCTGAAGCAGAAAGTAAGTCTTGAATTTTTCTTGCACAGGTTAGCATAATCTGTTAAATTTGAAACACGTACAAAACTTTTCCCTTTACAGAAATGCAAAAGGCCGCTGCTATTCCGATTAAAAAAACTGATGGCGAGAAACCACCTACTGCTGGTGCTGCTGTACAGACAGCAAGTGGAGCCGCTGCGATGACGATCACTACCGAAAAACCCAAGCCGAAGCCAATCTCAACAAAAGCCGTGCCTGGCACTGCATGGTGCGTTGTTTGGACTAATGACGGCAAACATTTTTTCTATAATCCAACAACAAAAACTTCTGTCTGGAAATTACCACTCGATTTAGCCGCAAACCCGGATGTCGATGGTATTGTCGCTCGCGGTCCTGATGTACAGCAGCAGCAGCAGAAGTCGCCTGTTGCTGGCAGCAGTGAGAAACCTAGTGAATCTGCTGATTCGAGCGCAGCAAAACCAACTCTAACCGACAACGGTAAGAAGATCGATTCAGTCTTAGCTGCTGTGCCTACTGTTACTGCGACGCCTTCAGCCAGCACCGTCGCTTCCGCTGCTACTGATACAGCGTCGCTAATGTTAAAGGCCGATACTCGTGAAGGCGCCATAGCTGTCGAACGTAATGCAGCGCGCGAACGCGAAAGCATACCGTTGCCGGAACGTATTGAACGGTTTCAAAAGTTATTGGAAGAAAAAGGCGTCGAACCGTTTAGCACATGGGAAAAGGTACGTACTAATCTGTTGCATGTAAATTTGAAATTTTGCAGCCGTCGCTGAATGTAAGTTTTGTTGTTTTGCCCGTACTTATGCAGGAGTTGAACAAGATTGTCTTCGATTCACGGTATTTGCTGATTAACAGCAAAGAACGTAAAGAAGCTTTCGACGCGTACTGTGCAAAAAAAATTGAATCAGGTCGAGAGGAGAAGCGACGCAAGCAAAAGGATGTGAAAGACAATTTTTTTCAAATGATGCGCGATTCTCCCAGCATGACCATAAGGTATGTATTGCATTGTTACGTTTGTTTACTACGAAATTTCGAATTTCAATGCACCTTTTTCTTTTGTTCAACGAACACGTTCAGTATAACTTTTTCCGAATTTCGCACCAAATATGCCCGAGACGAACGCTTTAAAGCTGTAGAGCGTTACACTGAGCGCGAAGAATACTTTCGGCAATATTCGCAAGAACTACGCGACAAAGAGCGTGAAGGAAAGCGCGAAAAAATTGCGAAAGCCAAGAAAGATTTTTTAGATATGTTAGCCAACGTTGAAGATCTGCATCGAAAGTCAGATTGGTATGACGTAAAGAAACGAATCGCTGGCGATCCCAGATATAATGCGGTTGATTCGAGTACGATGCGAGCGACTTACTTTGATGAATATCGTCGAACACTAGCAAAAAAGCCTAAACGTAAGCCGTCACCAGGCGAAATTGTAACAGACGATGACGATGATGAGGCTGGCAAAAGTGCTGTCAGTGGCGGTGATGCTGCTGGTGAGAAACGCCAGCGAAAGAAATCCAAAGATCGTCATGAAGATGCATTGATTAAGCAGCATAAGCGACGATCTGATGAACGTCAAAACAGCACCGAGAAGTTTGTTGCGAAATCGAAAAAGCTGGATAAGAGCAAACGTGACGATGAAAAACCAAATTATGATCGACCTTATCGCGGTAGGCGTTCGCGTGAAAGGATTGACGTTGATCGAGAAGAAGATGCCGATGACGATGGCCGAGATGTTGGAGATGTGCAAAATGAACGACGTCGCGGTGATGCTCGACGACGGTCAGTTCGAAATGACGACGATTTAGAACGCCGCAGTTGCAGCCGTCATCGCCACCAACGCGACGCTAGTAAACGTCTGAGTGGCAGCCGTACTCCTCCTGAAATTCGTGGAAGTAAGAAAAAGTTTGACCGAAATGATGCCGACGAAAGTCGAGATATTGTTAGCAGCAAACGGGCTGGAGTCAGTCGTCGAGATGATCGCGGTAGCGGCAGCGATGACGAAAAGGCTCGCGCACGAAATAGACGCGATACGAGTGTGGATGACAAAAAGTCGAAGAACCGAAATAATAATCGCGTCGATAATGACGATAATTTTGTAGTCTTGAATGACAATCGTGATCACGAAAAGTCAAGTCGACGACATGGCGTCGAAAACGGTGGCTCAAGCAAGCAACAACACATAAAACGGCATCGCAGCGAAACTCCGATCGAAAACGCCGATGTTAATATTAGTAAGGACAGCAAGCAAAAATCAAGCAGCAAGTCTTTGAAACGACCCTCTACGTTGTCTCCGGTGGAAGAATACGGCAAATATTCAGTGCGCAACCAGGCGAAAAAGCTTAAGTCTGATTTGACGCCGGATGAAGACAGAAAGTTTAATGTCGAACTTATGGACAATGATGACAGCGATGCTGATGTGAGCGCAAAATATGATTTCAGAAAAGAAGCGGATGGTGCAAAAGCTTCGTCGTCGACAAAGACGACGGTGAAAAAGGAGGAACAAGTTGTCGATAATGATAAGGACTTTGGGGATGATGAGGAGCAGCGTGCAGCTGCTACCATGGAAGCTGAACGTCAAGCAAGGTTTGATGCTTCTTTGCGTAAGCGTAGAGAAGAAGTCGAACAAAAAATGTCTTCGATTAACATGGAAACACAGCGCGAACGGCAGCAGTCAAAGCTAAACGAAGCACGAGCAGCGTATCAGCAGCTGTTGAACGATCATGTAAGTTTATTATGCTCAAAATGCAAAGAATTTTTCCTGTATAAGAGGCGTGGGAATGATTTTCTGTTTTGTTTCCTCCTTGTGCTACACAGATACGGCATACCGAATACGATTTTCACGATGCACGTAAAAAGTTGAAAAAGTCCAAGGTTTACGATGAACTGGTGAGTAGTGTACTCGACAAGGCTGAACGTGAAGCACTGTTTGATGCACATATTGCAGCGTTAAAGGAGAAAAAGAAGGAGCGATTTTTTACTTTGCTGCGCGAACATAACGTTCAGTTGAGTTCAAAGTGGTTGAAGGTGCAGCCCGAAATCGCCGACGATGCACGATATGAAAAGTTTAGCTCTAGCGACCGCAAATGTGAAAAAGCCTTTCGTGAGTATCGCGATCAGATATTGCCTAACGAAGCACGTGCTGAGTTTAAACAAATGCTGATAGAAAGCGCGGCGTTACGATTTTCGCTTACTCAACCTGATGTAAGTTCAGTTTCCGGTAATAACAGCAGTGCTAACAATAATAGTGGCAGCGGCGGTGGCGTTAATAATAAAATGTTGGAAAAGTTGCTGTCAGATGACAAGGATGCGTGGCTGGAGTTGCAGGTACAACTTGAGGTGAGTTTTGTGTGTGTGTAATGTAAACACGCACTTATGTGATGTTTTACAGCTTTATCAGTTACGTATATATTGCATGATTTTTCTCCCGCATTTGCATTTACAGGACGATAAAAGCTATACACGTATGGGACTTGTCGATGAAAAGGAGCGTCATGGAATGATACAGGATTATGTGGTCGAGCTAGCTAAACGTGCCGTTAGCTCTGGCGGAGGCGTGTGAGCGGGCCGATTCCCCATTGCGTGTCGTTGTAGTAGCAAGAAAATGTAGTAAGTCATCAAGGTAAACTAACGTTCGGTAATTTTATTGTTAATAATTTCGGCACGGTTATTTTTGAAGGACTTTTTTCACCTAAACTTATTAGTCATATTTTCCATACTGATTAAAACTGAAGCATTTTAAGTACGTGAGACAAAACGCATTCGTTACCATGGTTGTTGAAATAAGAAATTTTGAAAAAAATTGTATGTATGGCAAGCAAAATTCTATTGCTGAAATTCGTGATAATTTCACATTTGGTGCAGTTTCTTACGGCGAATCGAATGGTGTGCTTAAAACATATCGACATGAGTGGTCCGTAATACATTTTTGTTCAAAAACTGTCGGCAACTTGCACGTTGCATGCAGGTTGCCGACAGTTTTTGAACAAAAATGTATTACGGACCACTCACGTCGATATGTTTTAAGTACACCATTCGATTTGCCGTAACAAACTGCACCAGATGTGAAATTATCAAGAATTTTAGCGATAGAATTTTGTTCGCCATACATTTAATTTTTTTCAAAATTTCTCATTTCAATAACCATGCTCGATACATAAGCTGAAAGTAAATTGCAAGCTGGTTGTTTGCCGAAATTTTCTACTTTACTTATGTTATTTCATCGATCGTCAGTATTATGCTCGAGTGCATACGTTATTCGTCGATAAACAACGTTGTTGCCTGCGTAGAAAAGATTTGGTTCGTGCTGTCTAATGGCAGTTGTTGTTGTGTCCGTTACTGATGCTGACGTGCGAACCGCTGCCTCCTCCGAAGCCGACGCTGCAGCGTCTGCTGCAGCTAATACTCCGCGACTGTTACGGCTAGATCGCCGCGGATTGAGCGCAGGTATACTATCCACCAGCATACTGCCGCTTTGCCGATTTAAATGCTGTCTGTACGGCACGCCGCTTGTACGTCCGCTGCGTTGCTGATGAGATTCTCTTGTGCTGTTGAAAGGGTTTCGCCGTCGCATTTTACCTTCAAGATCGTCTTTTCCATCTGTTGTTGTCGGTTGCTGGTTGCTATTATTCGCTGTCGATGATGATCGCCGTTGTTGATCGCTCGCGAAAGCAGTGGACAGTAGCCGTACTGCTCGACCTATTATCGTATCATTAATCATGCTGCTCAAACGTTCGCGTGCACTACCGCTACCACTACTGCTTCGGCGCTGCGTGTCGCCGGGTTGTTGCTGCAGTAGTTTTTTCTGCTGTTGTTGTTCTTGCGAAAGAGGAGGCTGCTCGGAACTTCTGCGATTCACCGTGATTTTATGCTGACTGCTAGTTGTTACGATATTGACTGCATCGTTGTCAACAACTAGACTACGCCGACTAAATGGTGACGATATTTTCCTAGGCCGTGCTTGCAGATATGCAGTACCGCCACCACCACCACCACTAGGAGTCGGTGACGAGGAGCGTGCGCTGTCGAGTTGTTGTGGGGAAGTCGACGATTTTGTTAGCATTATACTATCGGACGGTGTTCTCGTTGCTCGTCGAAGATCGGAAGAAGGCGGTAACATCGCAACGCTACTGCTGCGCTTCTTCTTTTCGCTGCTTGCTTTACGTTTTTTCTTTTCCGGCGGACCACCAGTCGAGATTGTTGTGGTGGTAATGTTTTGTTCGCTACCGCCCGTCACCTGAATGCTGACTCTCGCCGGAGCTTGCGCCGGTGGTGGTGGTGGCCGTTTCATTGCTAAGGAAAGTCGGCGTACTTGTTGCTGATTCAGCAGATTATTAACGTCTGCGTCAGTCGCATTGGGATCCGACGACATTCTCCCAGCCACATCGCCGCCACCGCCGCCGACAGTTGCTGTCGCTGTTGCACCTAAGCTACGACGTCGAGCTCGCGCAGCTGCAGCAATTGCCGCAGGAACTCCCACTGTCACTATATTGACAGCAGCGTCTGGTACCGGACTACCAGGTGCTGGACGTACGTTGATACGTTGCGCACGTGGATGATGCGGCGCAATCGTAGTAGCAAGCTCGCCGTGCACATTTGCTGGATGAGCGCCCATAGTGCTTGGAGAAGCATCGCCTGCGTGCGCCGCTACAGTTGCAGATGCTCTTGCGGATGCTACTGTAGGAATCGGTCCAACGCCGTTACTTGTTATTGCAAACGATCTTCTCGACTCCAACGGTGGTGGTAACGACAAAGCTTGTTGTTGGTTGACAGACGGAGATGTTGTCGCTGTTGCTGATTCAGCATTCGTATGCAGTGTTAGTCTTCCTGGAAGGAAAGTTGACATGCGAGTGCCGGCAGTCGGAGCTCCACCCACGCTGAAAGATGCACGATGATGTTGAGCGCCGATGTTTTTCATTTCTTGCTGCTGGGTTTTCTGTTGTTCGGATGCGCGTTGTTGCTGTAGTTTGGTTCCCACGCGCGTGGAGACTCGTAAATTGCTGCTACCAGGACTACCAGGCCTGTCATCGTCCCCAACAACAGGACTACTATTTGCACTGCTACTACGCAATGACTCGTCGTCTTCATCTTCCTCAGCAAACTGTTCGTTTAGTGTGTTTTGCGTTTGCTGCTGGCGCGTAGTAGCTGAAGTGCCGGGCAAACGCATAGCGTTACTACTACCTGGCGGCAGTGCGCCGCTTAAAGTTGGCAAAAATAGCAGATCCGGCTGCGATTGTGTCGGGGGAAAACGAGGCGTTGCTGTAAGTAACAGATGCGACGTACGTGATGTCATGGATGTTCGCGATGTAGCGTGTTTGATTTGCTTATGCTGGTGTCTGACCGAACGTCTCTGCACATCTTTGTAAGTTTGCGGTTGTGAGAAGTTGGAAATCATACTTTTAGAGACCATTAACGATGTTCGTGTATTTACTAAAATACCTGCTGCTGCTGCTCCTGCTGTCGTCCCTGCTGCAGCAGCAGCAGCCGCAGCTGCTGCTGTAGGAGGAAAAGCGGGCAAAGGAAATGCAGTTGCTGCATTGCTGGCGACGCTGCCAGTGCGTCGCTTTGTAACTCCGCGTTTCAGCATACTACTGACGGTTGAACGCAATGACGACGGCTTTGGCTGCTGCTCTTCACCAGTCGTCGTTACTGGTATTGCAGCTGCTGCAGCGGCAGCTGTAGCTGACGGCAGCGAAGACGTTTGTTCCAGTGATGATTGTTGTTCGCCGCCAGCATCATCGACTCCTACTACTGCGCGCGCTGATAGCGGAGCTTCTTGTTGTTGCGATATTGCTGCTTGTCGTTCATCTGTTTGCTGCTGCTCTGCTGGCTGCTTTCTTCTTTCTTTCTGTTCTTTACGCCAAATTCTAACAGCTTCAGCGCATTCTCGAGCATTCACCTCGATATCGTTATTCGATGCCAAGTAATCAGCTTCTTCTAAATCGACTTTGTATGGGAAAAACTCGTGCTCCGTAAGCCAATAAGTTTCGCATACACCTTTACCTTTGAGAAAAACCATGTCATTAAACACAAATCGGTAGCCTTCATTACATTCGCTTATGTACACTTGTTTGGAAGTTAAAATCCTGTACGGCTTCGATGCCGAGTTCATGCGCGAAGCCGTATTGACTGTATCGCCAATGAGCGTGTAAAGCGGAAATTTCAACGAAACTATAGCGCCCGCTACGGGCCCTGTTGCAATGCCAACTTTTATGAGCGGAATAAAACCGCTCAACGGCGGCGGTAGCGACATGGCCGAAAAGTTACAAACAATATTGAGCGCCGCAAAGCACACGTCGCCGCAGTGTTTTTCTTTATCGAAACTGGTCAGAAAAAGTATCGGTCCCGTCGTAGCGACAATGAACGTTGAATAGCTTAAGGTGATTTCTTGCACAATAGAATAAAACCATTCAAGCAGTTCAATTACCTCTTGCGGTTTGTACAGCGACCAGTTGACCATTTGCGACATATGGCATAGCTCGATAAACGCCACCGTAGCTTCGGCATGAACATTCGGTTCAGGCAGTTCGCCGATAAGCAGCGCTTCGATATGCAAATTACGAAACATTTCATTCACCATTCGTCCGGCACCTTTCGCTTCGCTTCGTAATTTTTCACTTCGACGCGCCAATCGCCAGCGGAATTGATGAAACGCCGTGACGACGTTGAATATGCTAACAACAGCTACTAGTCCGATGGCAATTGTAAGGAAATTGAAGAAGAAAAATGCGGCCAACTGCACCCAGCTAAGCGCAATCAATACGCGATCGCGATCGATTCGAGTTTGCACGTGACGTGCAGCATTGACTGTTAGCGTATTGTGTACGGCATCGTCGAGTGCGCGGTCGAGTGGCAGCAAATTGCTGCCGCTATATGCATTCGGATCGGACACAAATTTCACGTCCATTTGCACTAAAACCTGTGCAAGCGGATTTGCTTCGGTATTGGTGTTTGGTGATAAAGCAGCAGCAGTGTTGTAGTTGTTGGAGTCCGAAACAACAGCAGCAGCAGCAAAATATGGACGCAATTCTGCAGCTGCTTCTTTCACGCGAGCTTGCAACACTAGCCAATGCAGCACGTCACCATAACCGCCAGCAACGCTGTACATACGAAATAGCGCTGCATGCACGCCCCATAAAGCAGCACCCATAAGCTGGCCCATGTAGATTGGTGACATTTCATCGTTGCTGTCAAACACGGTGGGTAATAGTCCAGTAGAGGCGTTGATGAAATGATCTCCATCTGTTATTTCCGAGTACCACAACTGCATTTGATCTAGCAGTCGATCGGCAAATTGTAACATTATTTGCTCCACTTGATCAAACTGTGAGCGCGATGGCATTGCAATGGATGGAGGAGAAGCAGCTGCTGCTGCTGCGTTCTGTGGTACGTTGGTGGTTTTCAAAGTACTGCTGATTGAGTCGATTAAGTTGCGAAATGTTTGGTTGGCTCTGCGAAACGAATCAAAAACATGCGGAATTTTTGACCACCAATAAAGCAGTTTTTGGCTGGCATCAAACGGGCTGTTTGGAGAACAAAAGTCATGTCCCGGTTCGCCGTTGTTGTTGTTATTATCAGTAATCGCCATGCCTCCCTTAAAGGCACACACAATTACTCCTCCGTCTGACGTTTGCTGCTCATTCGCGTCAGCATATATTAATTTGCCGTCATCAAAATTGCCCAACGCTGTTATCAATTCGCGCAGATTAGCTTTATTGTTGTTACATTGTGTTATTGCGGATGACGCGTCTTGCCGCTGTTGCTGCTGTTGCTGTCGCATCGTGTCGAAAATACAGGAAAAAATACCATCGGTCCACATAGTGAATGACCACGCAGCGTAGGCTAGCTGCCCGGCGCGCCAGAACATCTGACGCGCTAGCGGCCGTCGATTTCCAATGGCTATAGATAATTTCAGTTTGTAGGATATCAAAATTAGCGTCGCAATGTTGATCAGAATGAAAACAGCAATCATAAAAAATGCCAAACACCACAACTGCCGCGTCAGCCGCCGTTCGAAAATACTCGTAGGATCGATAACGTTGGCAAACAGAGTTTTTACCAGCGCAGCATTTTTCGGGTCGTTGGCAGCAAGTTTATTGTTGTTGTTGGAAGATTGTTGTTCGCTCAATAACTGCATAGCTGCCTTCTTATCTTTACTACCGGGCATTTCAGAACTTGTGCGTAAGCCGGTGTACACGGCAGCCAAAAGTCGTAGAGATTTTGGTACAAAATAACCGTAATTTGCACCAACGCCTGCTGCGCTACGTCGCTTACGGAGTTCAATGCCACCGCCACTGCCCGTCTGGATTTTGCTTCCAAGCAATCCTAGCTGTTCGCCGGCTAAATCTGCACGCGACAGCTGATCACTTATCAACTTACTGCGACTTGCACTTTTACTAGTGTCACGCGTATGTTGCGCATCAGCACCACCAGTCAAATTACTTTGCTGCACTAACAATCGTATTAGAAACGGCACACCTTCATTACTTTCGTCGCTGTCGTAGTTATTATCATACAAATCGCCAATACCCACGCCTCCGGCAGTAGTGCCAGTTGGTGTTGCAGATGGCTCAATAATTAGCGGTTGCGCAATTTTGTTCTGCGACAACGGAGAAGCTGCACGGCCAGATGGAGAACGTAGCTCGTCTCGAAGTTGTCGCGATGTTTTCGGTGTTACTCGCGCACTAGTGATCGCTGAAGAGACGTTGAGAAAGCTCGACTTATTTCGTAATTGCGGCTGCGCGTCGCTACGGCGTTTTTCGTAGCGTTCGGTAGTTTCGTCCACCGTTGCATGCGGTGCGGTAGTATACACAAGTTTTTGTATCGGCTGTTGTTGTTGTTTCGAAACTGCAGCATTATTATCATTATTAACAACAGAGTTTTCGGGAATCGCAGCTGTGACATTTGCAGTTGCAGACGTTGAGCTAGAGTGTTTATGCTGCATCACAGATCGACTTGGCGAGGTAACAGCATTGCTGCGGCTAGGTGCTGCACCGATTGCAATTGAATTGGCTCTGCTGTGTGAAAACGGCTCGACTGTTACAGAGGAGGAAGTCAAAGAACCTGGATAAGTCGGTCCACCACCCACATTAGCAAATTGGGGTGACGCTAACGACTGATGCCGGGATGACGAGTAGGAAGGTGCAAAATGAGAAGGCGGTTGAGGTGCATATCCGCCCACTCTTTGCGCTTGCGAGGTTGTAGCAGCTAGCGATGCATGCCTATCACGTTTAGCAATAACAGCAGCAGCAGCAGGGTAATTGCTACGAGCAGCCCCTACTACGGCGATCTTGGATGAGATCGTACTGGAAACTCGATTACTCGGCTGATAATGTACGCCGCTTGCACTGCTGATGGATGATATACGGTTTTTAACGTAGTTTACTATCGAGCCGCCTTGGCTTCTGAGCCCTTCAAACGCGCGCGAACTGGAACGGGCTTTAGCATTTCGCGTACGATGCACATCAAGCGGCTCGGCCGGTGCCATAAATAAAACGGGTTGATCTTCTGCGATCGATTCCATTCGATCTGCTAGCAATGCTGCTGGAGTTTGCTGCTGTGTGGGCGCAGCGCTGCGCATGATAACCGACGTGCTTGACAAAGTGCGAGAAGCAGTTGACTGCCGCAGTTTATAAGTCGTTTGTTGTAAATCCATTGTGTGAGAAAACGCCGCGCGACGAGCGACGAAAATAGTGAGTTATTTACTACTAACGATGATACCGATTTGAAAGGAAATGCATCATATTAACACAGTAGAATTGTGCCGACCTATGCCATGCATTATAATACTGTAAGGCCTTGAAATGCAAAATCCTGTTCGTCGTTTTTGTAAGTTATGGATTGCAAGAAAACTATGCATGATGTCGGTTAACGAAATTGTCTCCAAATACCGTATATCGTACAGATTCACACTTCTGCTACAAGCACAATTTCAAACAAGTGAGAAATTCCGTTCGCATGAGTGAAACAAAGATTTAGCTTTCCCTTGTGCAGTGCACGAGCAGAGCTGAAGAATAGTTGCGTAGTATCCTCTATTATATATTACGTACTTAAAAAGTCCAAAAGTACTCACTTGGCAGTGCGAGATTCTTTTATTTGCCAACCCATTTTTTCCGTGTGCACACAGCATACAGTATACACAAAGCATACAGAATACGCTATTGATGTGCACACACATTACACAGTACACAAACTGTACGTTTACAAGATACGGTAATTGCTGTGCAATACGCATACAGTACACACACTGTACATTTACAACGTACGCTAACTGTTGTTGTTGTGCATACGAATACGTAATATTAGCGTGTGTATTGTCGAATACCGCCGCTCATTCGGCAAGCTTTGCTACGGCACATGCGCCTTAGATCGCTCCGACGAGCGCAACGGTTCGAAACCGAGAGTGTGCTGCCGATCAGCTTCAATGCGAAAGCGGCGGCAAGTGTATACCGCAACGCTGGCGCTGCGACGGTGATCGCGATTGTGCCGACTATAGCGACGAACGCGGGCGTGTTAATGTTACGTGCGATGCCAATGAGTTTCAATGCCGTAACAATCGCTGCATACCGTCGAGTTGGCGATGCGATTCGGATAACGACTGTCAGGATGGAAGCGATCAAGAAGGTTGCGAAGCTAAAACGTGTGCATATCAGTTTACTATCAGTCTACATGCACGACAGGCCGATGCATTCCGTCGACGTGGCGGTGCGATGGCGATGACGATTGTTTTGACAATAGTGACGAGCAGAATTGCCCGCCTGCTGTTTCCTAGACTTTTGCAACTACGACGGCAGCGGCCGTACACAAGTAAAAGCTGGCGATAACAGTGCAGTTTGGCAGTCGAATGCACCCAGCGACGAACCGTCATCGACGACGTTGAATTCCGGCGGCGCAGGAGCAGCGGATGCACTGGATTCGTATCGTGTGCAAACTATCGTTCGACATGAAGTGAACGGTTTGGAAGGCATTGCGGTCGATTGGATTGCCGTAAATTGTATCGTTTGCATAAACATGTTGCCGTTTCGGAATTGGACGGGACGAGGCCGAAAGACGATTGTGCGTAAAGGCATTGCCGAACCACGTGCATTGGCGGTGCATCCGGGTAAAGGTTTGATTGTTGAGCGATTTGGGTCTAACGCCGTTTGTCGGCCGCATTGCTGTGGATGCAAGTTCGTTTGTAAACAAAACTGGTGGCAACAGCAAACTGATTGATCGTATTCTTATGCAACGCATTGGATGGCCAGATGCGTTGTGTTTGGATTACATTACCAATGTTAGCGCTTGTCCTTGCTCCGAATTGTTTATGCGTCGATTTCAATCTCGCTATGTTGTCTTACAATAAGATGGCTGCAACCACTGGAACGTTATGTAAAATGTCTCGTTCATCCATTTGCTTTTCCTCTCTCTTATGGCACAATATGGCCTACATGATAAAGTTTCCCATACGCCGTGGTCTTGGTGCTCTGGCCGATCTTTTCTCGACATGGGATCTCATATAATGGCCTGAGCCCCAGACGTTCCCCAGACGTTATGGCCTTGCCACTCCACTGAT
>CAXARX010000775.1:0-20407 GCA_963971425.1 Bryoerythrophyllum caledonicum | reverse complement strand
AAAGCAAACTTGACGATGAAACACTTGAGCCTAAGGTAAAACATCCATGACGGGCAGAACGAGGAGTTTGACTTGATGGCATTGCAATTAATTTTCTAATTTTTTTTCTCACTTGTAGACCAGTGTTGGAATTGGCGAGAGATCTGAAATCATATTTTTTCGATAAGTATCAATTTCCTATAAATTTTTAAAGTGTTTTGCCAATCATATCCTAAAACAATCTCTAGACTACCCGAGAACCAACAAAATTGTATTCATAATGTGGTCACTAATCACTACATCTCAATCATCTTTCTCACCCATTGTATCACAATATTTTTGAATAGGAAAGGCCTTAAAAGTCACTTACTTCAATAAATTTTTCACTAAAAATTTGGAAAACTCCCAATGTGGTCACTAATCACTCCATTCTAGTCAATTAAAACATTGATTGTAGTCCAAATCTCATTAATTGGAGGTCATACCCTCGATGTCCACAATGGGTGGGTCCTTTTGTCTGTAATGGGATGTTTTACGTTATATCAAGGAATTTCCTCAGAATTAGAATTGGATCCCACGATTTGTTTTAGCACTATAAATGATATTGAATTCAATAATATAATACTTGTAGATGAAGGCATATGCATTCTAAATGTCAAAAAATTATTCATATTTTTTTGCAAAAATTTGAATTTTAAAAAGAAAAGTGAAAAAAGTTCTTATTAAATTAAAAAATAAACTAATTTTTTTGAAAAATTCGTCTAAAGCATATATAGTAGTGTAGAACACTACGGTGTTAGTGAATATCCATGTCATTCTATATTTAGTAAATAGATTGACTGTCGTTATAGGTCCAAAGTTCAATTGGAATAAAATATGTAGTTTTAAAGAATTTTTCAACATTTCGAATTAGAGTAGGAACTATACCTCATAAGATTCATTTCATTAGTTGGGTTCATATTCAAAGAAGACTATTTTTATGGCTAAATTTTTTATTACACTCAAAGTGGTTGGAAGTACGGAAATACACTAAGAAAGCATCTTTGGATATCCAATTTTTGAACTCGTTCTTTTGCATATAAAAAAAATTGCTTCGATGAGAGAATTTCCCATTACCATATGTTGGAGCTCACAGACAAGGAAATTTCAATTTTTTTGGAGATGAAAACATATTTTCATCCACCTGCTGCACAAATTCAAGTTTTGTCTATCCACTGTTTTTCGGATGCTTTGGCATTTCAGGGTTAAGAGCATCGCTATCATTACCGCTCCGATTGCCCACTACATCACCTATTATTGTGACCCAAAGAAAGACGGCTCAAGTAGCGTTCTTGTGATGAATCATTGTTCCTCACCAAATGTTTGTGACTTTCATTTCTAGGTTTACGCGTGACTGCCATTTAGGTGCTTGTCACGAGGATTCCCTTATTCTCAAATAATCTCATAACATTTTATTTATGGTGAGATTTTAAAAAGCCTGCTACAAAGGCCCTCAATTGCCATGCAAATGTAGAAGTAACGGCTTGAACAACGCAATTTATAACGTTGAAGGGTGTAGCTGGGGAACAATTCTGACGCGACATGCTCGGAGTACCATTGCCCAGACCATTGCCACCATGTGGTGAAAATGCTCTAACCTCTAAAATGCCCATGGTTTTCCCCGCATGTAGAATTTTTTTCAAAGATGTATTATAAGATGCAACTAAAAAGGAACATTTTGAACTTGATATATGAACAAAAGTTGTTAGTTATGAATTTTGGATTCTATTCATACGGTTAGATTTATGATTGTAATTACTAATATTTTTCTATAAAATTTGAAACACACATTTCAAAATTATTTTGTAATTCAATTTCAAATAAAATATTGACAATGTGAAGATGATTCTTTTTTTAATTGGTCGAAATGTAATATTCTAAGAGTGATGATTTTGGGAGATTTTTCTGATGCTTTGTTTATGAGTTGACTTTTTTAGGAGCATTTTTTGATCAATTTTACACTAAGATTTTGAGATTTTTTTTAATGAAACACCTACACTATAAAATGAAGTATAAAATCTTCACAAACTGTTGTCTTTCTAAAAGCATGAAGTTGACTTTCCCCTAAAATTTATGGTAAAAAATCCGCCTCCAAAAAATCCATGAATGATGATATAATATAGATGAAATCTATCCATTGTTCAATATCTGAACGCATGGGCAATTAGGAGTTAATTGTGCCTTGTGAGTTGTTTACCTTCCCCCTTTCCAAATTTGAGCATCAAATTTAGGGTTTCTTTACACTATCGTGGAGTTGTCTACCGGTCAAGAATTGTAGGGAAAAAGAGCAATATAATTTGAGCAAATTGTGGTTCTTCACCAAGTTGCATTACACTATGGCTAGGACTTGTTTGGTGGAGAATGTCAAGCATGTGAAAAAAATGACATGGTCGTCAAGATGGAAACACTTTTTCAAAAGGGGTGGGGGGTTTATATGGAGGGCAAATTTTTTGTTCGACGTCAAATCCTTCGACTAGAAATTTGGCCTCTAGAAAACTCCAACTCCACCATTTGCCTCAAATAGACATGTCTTGGATAAAATTTCTTGATTAACTAGTGTACTTCATTAAGAAGGTTAAGGCATGCCTATATGGTGCATTGAAAGGATATCAAGATAATTTGGTGCCAACCTTCACGCCAGCTCAATATCTAGTGATTGGGAAAAATGACATTGAGATGGTCTGTGTTGTCAAATTGGCATCAAATTAGACTAGCCTAACTTTTCTGATCTTTCTTGATTGAGGTGTAAAACAACTTTTATTAGAGAGTTAATGGCAAAAAACCCTCTCAAAGAGGAAAGTCACTTCAAAGTTGTTTTGATTCAAGAAGGGTCAAAAACTATTTTATGATGAGTTTTGGGAATCATTTAAAACAATTATTTGTCAATGCATCGGGTGTGGAACTCTGGACTCCAATCTTAAAAGGGAGTTTCTACGTGCCTATCTAAACCTAAAACTATTGTTCACAATGGGACCAAAGTATTATTCATAGAAAATATGTAACATAATTATATACTCCCTCCGTCCCAAAATGATTTTTCTTGTTGGCCACAAAAATTTGTCCCAAAATGATCTTCTTCCTATGATGCGGAGGAAGAGCCCGCCAAATGAAACACAATTGGATGTTGAAAAATTGCCCCTTGATGATGAGCGGGGATACTTGTTTTTTTAATTAGAAATAGTCCTAGTGGGACCAGTCCACTGTACACTTTCCATATACTCCGTAACAATTATGGCACAACAGTTACTATACTTGGGTTTGAACTACTATATCTTTTTTACTGTACACAATTTCTGAAGGCCATCCATAGTTTCTAAAACGCAGAAAGTGCAATATACTTTGTGAATAGGATTTATTTCCCGTATTCGTTTTTTAAATTTTTCTAATAGTTTTTTGTTATGCTTACGTGGATTAAAGTCCACTGAAAAGCTTTCTAGCACACTAATAAAGGTTATAAATCCCTTTTGGAGTGTATTTTCCATTAGTAATTAATTTTCCAGTTAGTTAATCCATATAGGAGATAAGGCGTGTTTCCATTGGGCAGTCTAATCCCACTCGGAACGGTCCCAGTGGTGATTGTCCCATTAGTGGTTATTCTCCAAGTTGGGCGGTTATTGTCCCAATGGTGAGTAATTCCAGTAGTTAGTTAATTGCCAAGGTAGTTAGGGCAGTTGCCAGTGGGTGGTTTCCTGGTCTCCATTTAGGCTTCGATTTCCAATGTTGATGGTAATCGGTTGTTTAAGAATTAGAATTGGTAGAGTGTATCCCCAAGTGGATTGTGATGTAAGTAAGGAGTATGATATTAATCAAAAGGAATTATTATGTATGAAAGTGTGTAATGTGAGGAAGAGCAACTGAGTAGATGGATAACGAGTGATTGTGTGTAATGTGGATTGAGAAATTGTGAGAATTGATTGAGGAAAGAATGAACAAAGAAATAAAAATAAGAATTGATGTGATAAGAGAGAATATTTAAAATCCTCTCAAGTGCATTCCAGAGAGAGTTTAAGTCCCATTGGATGGCCAATGCGATGGTAATTGTATTCCTAGTGGAGTGTTTAAGTTTTTAATTCCCATTTGGACTACGAGCGAGTGGATGTGATGTGAGTATAATCCCATTCCGTAGGATAGTTAATTCCGAGTGAAGGAAGATTGTGAGAAGAAAAATTGAATTAATAAGCACAGTGGAAAATAAATATAACAAGGGAGTTTAAGAAAGGTAGAATCCTAGTAGGTAAACATCAATTCCCATTTGGTTTGAAATGTAGAAGGATGTTATGTATGCCTTGTGGAGCATGGAAGAGGAAATCAATTCCTCTTGTGATTGATTAAAACTAGAAAAGGGAACCATTGAATAATAAATTGAGAAAAAGAATAGTTAAATATTGTATGCATGACTATGAAAACCTCATTGTCATTGAGAGCACAATTAAGATGGAAGTAATACTGAGAAGAACTTGAAGAGCCAATAGAGATAATATAGTCCCATGAGGAGAGCTGAAGCCGATGGGTGATAAAAGCAAAGCGTGAGGGAGAAGTTAGTTGCTAGAGAAGTTGAAGTTGAAGGAAGCTTGAGTGGGGATTTCCGAGCCAGTAGGTGAAAATTGTCCGATAGGAGAAAATATTGCCAAAGAGGAAAAAATAGAGTCCAATGGCAAAATTATATCATTAAATATGGTATGCAAATATTGCCAATTAGCAAGTGGAATAAAGTATCCCAATGGAGCGACAAGAAAGAATGGTGACGGAAGAAAAGACATCAAACCAAGAGACAAACAAAATTGCCAAGGAAGTAAAAAGTGAAGCCCAAAGGAGATTATAAAGAAGGAGACAAGTGAAGAAGAACAAGCAACCAATCAAAGGCAATAAATTCCATACCTTGAGTTGATAACAATTGGGGGAGTTTTCCTCAAGATTAAATTGCTATATTAGAAGGATTATAAGTAGAAAACTATTTCACCAAATCCATTGTATCCCATTTATCACCTCCCCAGCGTACGAATTTAAATTCCCTTATTTTAATTAATTAATTAAGTGGATTTTATACTAGTTAACACACTCCGCAATAACTACAACTCACACCGTAGAAAGATAAATGGTTTCAACAGACAACACGGAAATTGTAGAATTGATTGGCTAGCGGTGCTCCTCTAGAAAGGTCTCCAAAACTCACATTTTGAATCTTTAGAACTTTAATTTCATAATGAATTTGAAACTCAAATTTTGAACATTGTAAGAGAGCATGACATTTTATTTATACATCAAAACCAAATTGAACAATATTTATTTTTGACTTTAATCTAGATCATTTTGTCAAACAAGAAGATCATTTTGGGACGGAGGGAGTATTACATTCTATTCCTCACAAATTTTTTTTATTGTTTGCGAAAGCCGGTGAATAGTGGAGTGTAGGAACCTCGTCGGTTAGTTACATTGTCTCTGAGTTAGTCTTTACACGAAATTTACTTTTATAGCTTTTATCGTCTCTTTGCCCATAAAAGGAGAGACTCCAAAACATTTTGTTTTCAAATATATATATGGTTGAATAGTAAAAATAAGCTATAGAAGTAAATCTAAAAGTAGATTCTAAGGCAAATACTATGCAACTAGTTGTTTCTTTTTATACTGGTCAACCATATAACTCCTAAAACATACTAGTGATGTCTTTTTGTTGTAGGGTAGGATCAACAAACAACTTGTTTAACCTTTTTAATTGTCTAAGTGTTCATTTTTTTCAATGATGTATATATTTCATCCAAATTTTCTCATCCATCAACACCTTTTGTTGTGTGTAATTTTTGACATAGATTTTATGGAAGCTTAGCTTAATATATGTGTGAACTAATTGGAAAGATGAAAGTTTGTGGAAATTTTATGCCTTACTTCATATTGTATTGACTCATAAAAAATTTCTATGATATTTGTTGAAGACAAATAAAAAGCACTCTTAGAGAGGTCAATTCATGAAATAAAACAACCAAAACATCCCTCTTGTTTGCATATTATAATAAAATATCCAAAACTTTACATTACAAATTTATCAAAATATCTCTTGTATTTGCATTTTATAATGAAATATCTGATATTGTACATGACGAGTATATCAAAATATCCCTCTTGCATTTTATAATACATTTTGGTAATTCTCCAAATCTAAAAAGGACTCTTACTAAACATTTAGCACTTCTCCAACTGTAAAAACTGCTTAAGATGCAATTTAACCACCAACATGGACCAACACAACTGTATCTATATCTACATAGGAGAACGAAATGTGGATTTATCAAATTAGCAACGCAAAGTCATAGAATTCCCTTCTAGAAGGGCAAAAGGAGGCAATTTATGTTTGTCGAAGTGTTCTTCGATAGAGAGGGAGCCTTAAGATCATTTGAAAAACTTCATGAATTCAATCAATAGATTTGTCCAAATTTTTTAATCCGGTTGAAAGTCTTTACACTTGGGTTGTATTTAAAATTATCCACATCCATTGTAGGGATTTATTTGGTTTTGAATTTTGTGCCAAAACTTGAAAGAAGATTGGGTTGAGGTTCTTTTAATCCAAGTTCACAAATTGAGGACCCTAAAACCTCAAAACATGTACTCCCTCCATCCCAAAATGATCTTCCTATTGGAGAAAATGTTATGGATTAAGACTAAAAATAACATTTAAAAAGATCTGTTTTGTATTGTAAGTAAAGTTCGGTGCACTTTTAGTGTCCAAGAAACTTTGAGCTTCAAAGCCCTTTTCAAAGTGTAGTTTTGGAGTATTGAAAGTGGAATTTTAGGTGCATTTTCAAAGAGCATCAATGAACATTTAATTGTTGTGTGAGGTTTTCATTTCAAAGACATTCAGTACGTGTCCAAGACTATGTTTGGATCCCTTCTTCACCTCTCAAAGCTTCATCTTCTTCAATTGGGAAATACTCAAAGAGATGCAAAAAATAAGAACAAACAATATTGATTGATCTCTCTAATCATTTCATTTGTTTTTTTATTGACGATAAGATGAATGGGGGGGGGGGGGGACCACTACTCAAAGTTGTTTTGTTAATGCCATAGAGCAATTGATAGACAAATTTGACCTATTCCAACATCACAAAGTGTAACAGGAAAATCATTTTGGAACAAAAAATTAAAGCCAACATGACGATCATTATGGGATGGAGGGAGTACTAATTTTTCTATAAATCTCACACATCCCTACCATCCATATGATTATTTATTCAATCATTTAAAAAAATTTGGATTCAAACGAAGGATAAGTTCAAATTATATATAATTAGAAGACTTTGTTTTCTAACTAGTTTTAAAGACATGTTTTTAAAATTTTATTTTGTTGCACAATGACTCCTCTACCATCATTTCTTGTAAATTTTAAATAGAGATGGTGTGCCAAAGATGCACATTAGGAAAAGAATGGCATGTCCAATTGTTAAAAGAGTGCTTATATACATGGATAATTCCTATTAGACATCATGTGGTAATGTATGTAGACGGTTGACAACTTGTAGTCGTATATCTTAAAAGATAGTCAACACATAGTTGAATAGCCTACCAAACCGTCGTAGCCGTCATAGTTGTATGTAGCATACTAAGCCGTCTTATGGCTTAATAAGTCAAATGCCCACATGTTAGTATGTTAGGCTAATTGTTAGTGTGTTCGCACTAGAAAGTCCATGTTGTTAGATCATGGACTTGTGCTATATAAGGGCTCGGGGGAGAGGTTCATTTAAAGCGTTTTAGTTCACTTGAATCCTCTATAGTTGGGCGGTGAGCTCATTTGTATTCGCTTAATTAAACTCCTATCCTAGCAATATACTTCCTCCATATTTTCTCACATGGTATCAGAGCTTGGCGCTCTTGAATTACCCTTTGCGGGTTGAGTGGATTCATTGGTGAAGTTGTAGTATAGGACATAATCTTTCGATTATCATTTGAGGAAGTTTGAAAATTTTAAGTTTTTTAGAAGTAGCTCGCAGCCACAGTCCCTGTCCAGCCAAACAGTCCCTCGGGAACCCGCTATGAGGAACGTGCAGTTGGAAACGCAACATATCGAGAACCCGTAGTGACGGAATTACGGGCTGTCGGGAACGTGGGACCATCGGGAACTCGTGGTAACAGGAGCCGACCGTCGGGAACGCCGAATTGCTCCAGAGACTCCAGGGACTCCAGAGAGTCGAGAGAGTTGTAAGAAGTTTTTTTTTTGTTTTGCTTCCCTTTCAACACTGCCTTACTAAAAATGCAATAACTTCTAGGATTTTGAGAATTTTGACTTGAAATTTTTTTGGGGGAGCCGGTGTTACCATATTGCACGCACCCAAACTCTTTTTGGTATTTTGAAAATAATTTAGAATTTTCAAAAATAGTCAAACTCTTACAACAATTTATAGGATTCATCTATACCTCATTCTCTACCCACCTACTATTTTTCCTCATTTCTTCTACCTTTCTATTTTGGGCAATTTCTTTGCATCATGGCAATGGAGTACCGCTTGATAGAAAAATTTGATGGTGACAATTGGCATCTCTGGAAGGAAAAAATCAAATTCATCCTTATAGACAAGGGTTTATGGAAGGTTGTTTTGTGGGAAGTACAAGAAACCTACTGGGTCACCCGTAGATCCAGCAGAGTTAGAGAAATGGGAGGATACAGACCAAAGGGCGTTGTCTGCAATTTGCCTACATCTTAACACAACAGAATTTCTAACCGCAAACAAGGCAGAAAGTGCAGAGGATGCATGGAAGGGCCTTGAAGCAACTTATGAAGTGAAAAACACTTCAAGCCTATTATACTTGATTCGCAGGTTTGGACCGCGCAAATGAGTGAAGGTGACAGCATTGTCACACATATAGGCAAACTTCGGGAGATCGCTGACCAACTTTCTTCTATTGGCGAGAAAGTTTCTGACATCAACTTTGTCATGGCATTATTGGGAAGTCTTCCAGAATCCTATCGCACCTTCGTGGTAACATTGGGAACATGGACTCCAGCCCAATTGACATTGCAAGTAGTCACGGCTCAGCTATTACAACATGAGTCCCCACGACAAAAATGTGGAATCAACCTCAGAGGCGGCATTGGGCTGCAAGTAACAAATCCAAGCCACATTATCATCTTCATAATGATGCAGGGAATTTTTCATGACCACAAAAAGAATGCCAAGTGCAGATATTGTGGCAAGAAAGGCCATTATGAGAGAGAGTGCCGGACGAAAGAGAAGAACAAAAAGTCAGGGAAGCTAAAGAAGCCTTTCCAAAAACAACAAGCAAACACAGTAGACAAGAAAGATCAAGAGGATGAATCTGTCTTTGTAGCTGCATTATCTGTCACTATGAGTGACAAAGTGTGGTATATCGATTCAGGTGCTTCTCAGCACATGACAGGAATTCGAAGTTGGTTTTCAACTTACGAAACATACCACTAGGCCCTAAGGTGTATTTAGGGGATGATACTGGACTTGCCATCAAAGGGAAGGGAAACATTTCTTTCCAATTTCCGAACAACGTTCGAAAGGATGTACATGACATTTTACATGTGCAAGGATTGGCCAAGAATTTGCTATATGTTAGCAAAATGACAGATCAAGGTTATGAAGTGAGTTTCCAAAGTAGACACTTGCCTCATGAAACGAAACAACATTGTCATTAAGGGTGTTAGATCAGGAAGCTTGTACAAAACTTTTAGGCACTTCAGTAGAGAAGAAGACTTCTCTCATTTATGAAGAGAGACAGATAATGAACAAGGCTGATCTCTGGCATCAACGATTTGGTCATCTTGGCATTTTGGGCTTGAGGAAACTACAAGCAGATGATATGGTCACTCATCTAGACTTGGGCAAAACATACAAAGTTAGAGTTTTGCGAAGGATGTGTTTATGGAAAACAACATCGTGATGCTTTTCCAACGACAGGCGCAACTCGTGCAACAAACTCTTGGAACTAATACATTCGGATGTCAATGGTCCCATGAGGACTACATCACATGGAGGAGCAAAATACTTTTTCACGTTCATTGATGATTTTTCACGCAAGACTTTTGTGTATTTCATGCAACAAAAAGTCGGAGGTCTTCAAACAAATTCAAGGATTTTTTCAAGGCCTTTTACAGGCCTAGACATTCAAAAATTGCGCAGTGACAATGGTGGAGAATACACATTCAAGTCTTCACAAAGTTTTGTGAGCACCATGCATTGAAAGGCAGTTTTCCACACCTTATACACCTCAGCAAAATGGAGTTGCAGAACGCAAAAATGGACGCTCTTTGAAAGTGCAAGGTGCATGTTGCAGCACAAGCAACTTTCTAAGGCATTTTGGGCAGAAGCTATCAATACAGCAACATATGTCCTCAATCGAGCTCCAACTACAGCTGTGGTAGGGAAGACGCCAGAAGAAGTATGGTCAGGTACGAAACCTTCAGTACAACATCTTCGTGTATTTGGATGTGATGCCTATGCACATGTTCCAGATGAGAAACGTACAAAACTTGACTCCAAAAGTAGACAATGCATTTTTCTAGGCTATGTCGAGGGTACAAAGTGCTATCGCCTTTATGACACAGAGAACGGCTCTATTATCAAGAGCCGTGATGTTAAGTTTGTTGAATGTAAGAACATCAAGCAAACAGAAGGGATGTTGCAGGTTCCTATTGATGAACCTTTAGAGATTGTAGTTAAATCAAAGTCTATAGACTCTACATCTGATTCGGAGAGTGAAAGTGATGATACAGTGGGAGACTTGCTCCAAAACCCTCCTGTTGTTGGATCTTCATCTTCAATCATAGAAATACAATCTCAAGCTCGTGCACTTGGACGACAATGACCAACTACAACAACACCTCCACCTCCAATTCTTCCTCCGCCAATGTTAACTCGTTCACGAGCGCATGAGTTAGCAAAAAGACAAGTGATTGATGAATCAACGGTGGCTTGGATACCTTCCAAGTCTGTCATATCTCCAGCTTCTATGGCACATGCTTTTCATATAAGCACTGATGAGCCAATCACAGTCACTGAAGCTATGGGAAGGGATGATACTTGGAAGTGGAAAGAAGCAATGGATTCGGAGTATCAGAGTCTTATTGACAACAAGACTTGGACTTTGACACCTTTACCAATTGGAAGGAAATCAATTGGATGCAAGTGGATTTTCAAGATCAAATACAATGCAGATGGTTCAGTGGAGCGTTACAAAGCAAGAGTTGTTGCCAAAGGCTATGCACAAAAAGAAGGTATTGACTACAATGAAACTTTTGCTCCGGTTGCAAAAATGACTTCAATTTGTACACTTCTTGCACTTGCAGCTATTGAAGATCTGGAAGTTCATCAAATGGATATTAAGATAGCATTCTTGAATGGGGATCTTGAAGAAGAGATATATATGGATCAGCCCGAAGGTTACGCATCAAAAGGCCAAGAATCTTTGGTTTGTAAACTTTCTAAGACTCTATATGGGCTCAAACAATCTCCTCGAGCATGGTACAAAAAGATAGATGAATATTTTGCCTCACATGGTTTGAAGAAAAGCCATGCGGATCTTAATATTTACGTGTTGAGGAATGCCAGTGGATTCATTATCATTGCACTCTATGTAGATGATTTGATCATAGTTTGCAACAACACAGAGCTTCTTCTGAAGACAAAGAGTCATTTGGCCACAAGATTTGAAATGAAGGATTTGGGAGAAATCCATTATATCTTGGGCATACAGAGTACAAGAGACCGAGAGAAACGTATGATATCTCTCAGTCAACAAAAATACTTGGAGAACATACTTCAACGGTTTGGCATGGAAGATTGTAAACCTTTGGCTACACCTCTAGATTCTAACAGCAAATTATCAAGAAACATGAGTCCACAGAATCCAGAAGAGATTGAAGCGATGAAAAATGTTCCATATCAAAGTGCAGTTGGCAGTTTAGTTTATGCAATGATAGGCACTCAAGCTGATATTGCATATGCAGTTCGAGTTGTTAGCCAGTACATGGCAAATCCTGAGCCACAACATTGGATAGCCACAAAGCTGATTTTCAGATATCTGAAAGGCACATTAGATCATGTGCTACAATATGGTGGAAGCTCTTCAAGTTTGCAAGCGGTTGGATACTGCGATGCAGATTATGCAGGAAATATTGACACTCGACAATCGACCACTGGCTACACATTCTTGTTGGTTGGTGGTGCAATTTGTTGGAATAGCAAGAAGCAACCAACAGTCGCATTATCTACCACCAAAGCAGAGTACATGGCAGCTACTCATGCAACGAAAGAAGCAATTTGGCTTCACAAACTATTCAAAGACATTGGATTTTCACAAGATGGTCCTATGACTATTTTTAGTGATAATCAAAGTTGCATATGTCTTTCAAGGAATCCAACATTCCATGCTCGTACAAAGCATGTTGAAATTCAACATCACTTTGTTCGTGAGAAGATTGAGAACGGCTAGATTGACTTGGTTTTTCGCGGAACACAAGACATGGTTGCAGATGTTTTAACCAAAGGTCTTGTTCGAGAGAAGCATTGTAAATTCAAGGGAGATGATGGGAGTCATAAAATTGAATTAGTCTAATATGTCATTAAGTGGGAGTGTTAAAAGAGTGTTTATATACATGGATAATTCCTATTAGACATCATGTGGTAATGTATGTAGACGGTTGACAACTTGTAGTCGTATATCTTAAAAGATAGTCAACACATAGTTGAATAGCCTACCAAACCGTCGTAGCCGTCATAGTTGTATGTAGCATACTAAGCCGTCTTATGGCTTAATAAGTCAAATGCCCACATGTTAGTATGTTAGGCTAATTGTTAGTGTGTTCGCACTAGAAAGTCCATGTTGTTAGATCATGGACTTGTGCTATATAAGGGCTCGGGGGAGAGGTTCATTTAAAGCGTTTTAGTTCACTTGAATCCTCTATGGTTGGGCGGTGAGCTCATTTGTATTCGCTTAATTAAACTCCTATCCTAGCAATATACTTCCTCCATATTTTCTCACATCAATAGGATTTCTTCCTTTGGGAAATGTCAATTAGCTGCGAATATTGCATTCAAAAATTTAAAAATAACATGCATGGTTTAAAAAAATTCAAAATTACTATTATTTTATTATTTTTCATTTTTGTTGAAAAGAACTTGCAGTCTGACGTGGACAATGATTTAATGATTATCCAAGTCAGACTATGATTTTGGATTTTTTCATTAAGTTTTTCTTTTCTTTTCAATTTTTTTTTTAAAAGTCTCTTATGGGGAGTTTAGGTGATCTTAGCTATCATGCAATTTTTTATTTTTTATTTAGATTTTAATTTAATTTAGAAATTTTTAAAAAATATTGTGATTAATTTAATTTTCTTTATCCACCAAGTGCACAACCTTAATGAGGCACCATTTTTTTCCCCCTCATGAGAGGATTTTCTTCTAAGTAATATAAATGCTAGTAAATGAAAAAGTGGTTTTGTGCTTGAAGTTGAAATTTTGTGTTCATTCTTAAAAAATATGTAACTATTGATTATGTGTATTTAATTCTTAAAGGCATTTTATCTAAGATTTTAAAAGCATTCATTCATTAAGTTAGGTTGTTTGTTTGTTTGTTTTTGTTTGATAGGTTGAGATGTCATGAATCGGGTATTCCTTAGGAGTTTAAAAAAAATAAAAATAGTTAGAAACCTTTCAATGAGGAGGGGTGCATGGACCTTTTTTGGTGGTGTTTGAACGTATGATGAGAAAGTTATGCATTTTTTAGTTATTTATGTCATGATAAATCAAATTTAATAAATGGTGTGTCCCCTAATGTTGTTGATACCATTGAAAAGCCAATATAGTTTGCATATCTACGTATATTTAAGTTTTCTTCGGAGAAATTTCATGTACTCCTTGCGACCTTAAGTATTACTAATTTAAGAGGGAAAATAATGGTCATTAAAGTGGGTATTCGTCTTAGCTTTAGCAATAACTTTGTTGAATCCTCTTTTTCTTTGAGTACATTACTTGATATTAAAAAAAAAACTAATTCCATCCTTACATTTTGTCATATGGTATAGACTATAGACTTAGTTTGAAAGTGTCTGACAAAGTGTTTCTAAAACCATTTCTCCTCTTTCCTTGCATTGGTTGAATTTGAATTCATCGGGATTCTAATAGCAATTGGATGGCTCATTCAAATATACTAATTTGGAAGAGATTCTCCAATTTGAGCTAAATTGCTTAAATAAAAATTTAGGTGTGTCTTCTTCATTCTTCCAAAATTTGAAAATGCAGGATAAATACATAAATCAATCTCAAACACCTTGTCTAGTATTGTAAATTTTTCTAAAACTATCTTTTAGAATGCTTGGTTTAACCCCCTAAAATGTCCAGGGTCTTCTCGCATTTGGCAGTTTTGTAAATATGTGTTATAAAATGCAATGAAAAGGAATATTTTGAACTTGATATATGAACAAAAGTTGTATGTTATGAATTTTGGATTCTATCTAGATGTGGTTAGATCGATGATTGCAATGACCAATATTTTTCTATAAAATTTGAAACGCAAAATTTGAAATTATTTTGTAATTCAATTACGAATAAAATATTGAAAATTCGAGAACGAATTTTTTTGATTGGTTGAAATGTGATATTCTAAGATTGATGATTTTGGAATTTTTTTGATGTTTAATTTTGTGAGTGGACTTTTTAAGGGGCATTTTTTAATCAATTTTACACTAAGATTTTAGAAAATTTTGGTGAAACACTAAAACAGAAAATGAGGCATAAGATTTTCACAAATTATTGTCTTTTTAATTGTTCACACAAACATGAAGTTAACTTCCCATAAAATCTATGGTAAAAATCCACCCCCCAAAAAATCATGAATGATGAGATAATGTGGATGAAATGTGTCTATCTTCCAAATTTTGGACGCTTAGGCAATTAGAGGTTAAACAATGATTCTTTGAATTAATTTTAGGGGTGTAGGGATCTTTTGCTTTGAAAATCCATAGCAATTGCATATTTTATATGCACATTTTGTTTCTTTGTTGTCAAATCCCCATTTTCAATTGCTCATGCTAGAAAATTCTTCTTTAAAGAAAGTCCCTCTCTATGCTAAATTGCTTAAAGTTCTATTTTAGGCATTTCTAAGTTATGAATAATTTTTTTGTTGGGAGGAGAAGTTGTTTACTATGAAGGTGTACAATGTAGATAAGAATATATAGAAGTTGCTTTTGATAAAGGACATAATTTGGTCATGTACCTTAATTCTTTGGAATACTTACAAACATAAAATTGTTCAAATAATTTATCAAATTTTTTACATGAATACACATGTCTAAATTGTAAAGAATTTATTTGGAAAAATGTTGTATGAATTAATAATTTGAGACCTATATAAAGTTTAGAATAGAGAGTAAAAGTTTTGATCAAAATCTCATTTTGTAAAAGTATAAATGCTCTCTCTAAGTGAACCATTTGTAAATATGATACAATTTAATGTAACAATTTCATGTATATTTTCCTTAAACAATCTTATCATACTTTATTGTTCTAGTTTTGATGTTGAGAGATCACATCTATTTGTGCTTAATTCCGATAATCAATGGTTTAAATGACAACCAAACTTATGTAACAATTTGTATACACTGATTTAAGTTCAAGACATGTTGGATATTGCAACCACCTAAATCCCAAGATTCAAAAGCTCCAAACACAAACAATACAAAAGTGTACTTTGACTATATAATTGGAACTTGCACACATTAGTTGAATTTAATTGTTGAGTATACTAAAAATGTGATACTCAATACTCTACATGCTCTATACATTGCTTTGTATAACAATGTGCATCTTTTAAAATGTGATATCAATTCAAAGCCTTACATGATGTTACTGCACGCCATCCTATTTTGTTCATGTCACTATTAAAAAAGAAAATGTGTCCTTTCATTACTTCCGCTGCAATCACACAATACAAGAATTACTAGTGATATGATTGTTAACTCTTTAACGTCGTTACTTTTTTTTAAAAAGAGTCAAAGCCTTATAATCTAAATACTTGAAATATCATGTTCTTTGACTTCTAATTTTTTTTAGATAGTCATTAATATTATAAAGGCATGTCAAAAAATCAACATGATTAGATATTTGAAATATTTAAATATTTTATGATGAAGACATGATAGACATTAAAAGTAAATATATATTTTGAAATATTTAAAATAAAAAATTACAATTAAGGTGGATAAATGCTATGTTTATTAAAACAAAAGTGATAGTGAAGAGATGATTGTATGAAATTGGAGCATTCTTAAAAATTCCTTTCTATTTTAAACACTCAAATTTTAATTTTCTCAATTCAATGCAATCTTTGAATGAAATCTATTCGCTAGTCCTAATGGCCAAGAGATGAATCATATCTTAAGTTAAACATTATTCAAAGATTTCAATTCTAAGAGGTCAAATTTTAAGCCTTTTAGCAATGACCATCCAAAAAAATGGCAATCGATCCTTTTGAGGTTGAGTTTTAGGGTTTTAAATTTTCAATAATTTCTTTTGATAACATTGAATGCATTATGCACCAACATTGTAACCTATGTTAGACAAAGTGCAACAAATACTGCTTCCAAAAAGACATCACCAACTATATTTTCTAAAATAACCATTCGATCAAATTTGAATTGTGTAACAAACTTCAAGAATACAATGAAAAAAAAAATGATCATATGTATATTTTCTTAATTTTTTTTAAATTTTTTTAAATTTCAAATCTCAATTGTTAAGTAACTAAAATCATCAACCATCATCCTGAAAAATTCCATACCTCCAATGTTGCCATAAGAGAATTCTGACTCCTTGAGCACGTTGAAACAAGTTCTATAAATTTTTCTTTTAGTGCGCTGCATTATGATCAAGTTCTAAGTCAAAATCTCTTGAAAATGAGGTTTCTTTCCAAAGTTTTGTATAATTGTATCAACCTCAACTCCATTGGAATAAAAAGACATTGGTGAAGGGTACAATTAGTGATATATTGAAGTAACGTATTTGTAATTGTTTTTCCATTTTAGTTTAGGAGATGTTAACCACTAAAGAGACATGTGTAGGTGTCAACAAATGATATTTTTCATCAAATATTTCTTTCTTCATCAACCTCTTTAGTAAAAAACATTTTTGCAATACTTGAACAAATTATTGTTCTATCCAATAGTTGAGTTTGGTGTTATTAAGGTGAATACAACTCTAAAATTACAAATGTAAAAGAATTTGAAAATTTGACCAAGCCAAAATTGCATGGACTTTAGTTCAAAAGTGCCCTTGCAAAAGTTAGATCATAGATTAAAGAAACACAAACTTTTGAAAAAAATTACTATTTCAAGAGTAGCTTGTTTCAATTTCATTTCAACAAATGTTATTCAAAATATTAATATGTTTTTAATCAAATTTTGACAAAATTGTTAATTTTAGCTTTCAAATATTATAATAAAATATTGGTGATAGCATTGGTAAATCTAACTATACAAATGGAATTTAAAATTCAAAATCTGCAATTAAAATTGTGAAATATTCCTCCAAATTTACTTTGAAATATTTTTTCTCAAATTGTCAACTCTAAAGACACCTTCATCTCTAATTTACAAGGTGCATAACAAGGTTGTTGTGGGCAAAACATTTCAGTTGGTATAGAGATAACACACTTCCTACTTGGGAACATGATACATTTTTAGAATATTTTGGAATGTACTAGAATATGTGAATATTCTACATGTTCAAGAATCCTAAATTCATTTTTTTAACGTATAATACACCCCATCAAGCAACACGACAACATCAAAGAAAATAACTTGGCAAGCACAATGGAAAATGATTATAAAAAAAATCCTCTTCAGAGGTTTGTGCTAAATTTGCACATATTGCCATACATTTGATACTCAAACCAATGTTTTTCCAATGTTTATTAAAATATATGGTTTATCTACTTTAATGGTACAAATATGATTTAAAAAATTCACAATAACTATATTGGTAACGTTATAGAAATCATATGTTATTGACAGGTATTGTTTCCATACTAACTCATTTTGTAGAATGCATGTAACATGTACAAATATGGCATGACATTTATATACAAAAGCAATGCAATAACTTGTGTTTTACATGGCTAGTGTCATTGGAGATGCTTGTGAGTTGTGACTTTTACTCGTTTAGATATTAAATTCTATAAAAAGAAAAGTTCAAGATTATATGCACCTGTGCAGTAATGTAATATTGTGGCTTGATGACTATGTTAGATGTAGTGTCATCATTGTCAAGAGAGGCAAACATTAAAACAAGGTCTCCAAACTCCGTCACTCTGATTTTTTTTCTACATAAGATAACCACCACAATTGATTAATCTACTCTCAAATGATGATATAGTTATTCTCTTTATCACGTTTGCAAATATTGTTGCAAGTTTGTTTATCTCTTCTATATGGGTGTTTTCAGGCTAGGGCAATTAAAATGTGTAGTTAAATTTTTGGATTTTAGGGTGTTTTTAGCATTCATAATACTTTAGAATTTGTATAAAATAATGTTTTAACATAAGTGGTGTAAGTATATAATTAAAGAAATTTCAAAATAAATTATTTCAAAATCTATTCATGTAAATTGTTTCAAGAATTCTAGTGGACTTTTTTTTAATCCTAGAGTGTAATATTATTGATTGTTATGGTGTAGCATGTGTAAATAGGTTCGAAAAGTATCCAAAATATTATTTAAAATACCTTTAAAACATTTCAAAATATTTTGAAAGATACCAAACTGCTACATTTAAATATTTTTAATAATAATTTATTAATTGTTATTAATCCTCTAATGTGAAAAGTAAATACTAGTTAAGTTTGTTATAAACTCTTTGATGAATAAAAAAATTGGAGTTGATGTAGAAAGTAAAGTTCTATGTGTGAGAGTGAAAGAGTGAAGACAACCTTGGATTTATCTTGTTTTCAACTAATATGTTTAAATTATTTTTTGAATGATTTAAAAAAAAATTGATTGAAAATCCCTTATTAAAAATTTCATCAATATTTTTTGAAATGTATTTGGAATAACATGCACTACAAGATGGTGTAATTTCCATTATTCGATTCTCCTTATTTTGGAAGATTATTTTTAACGTTTCACTTTTTGAACTAATGAACCCTTGTATAGGCCAAATTTTTTTTTGGAAAAAATCTCACTATCCTATTTTGAAAATATTTACCATAAAAATGACAATAAACTAGTACAAGAATCAAGAAAGTTTGAAGTGATGAAAACTATGAATGTAAGAAGTCGAGAGATAATCTCAATATGTTCCATATTCACAAAGTGAACGCAAGTACGTCAAAGGGTTAATGAATCAGTAATGACCAATCTATTACATAAGTATAACAAATTTACACCTCCTTTTTGGTACAATAGGGGTCTTACTACGAAAACTCCCAAATTCTACTTTTGTACAATGCTCTTCTCTTAATATTATTTCTTCCTTGAAAAATTCTTTTAAAGATTTAAAAGAATTGATTAGTATCATTTATTGACATCAAATCAACCAAAACAAAGAACATAATTAAGAACCAAACATAAAAAAGTGAGAAGAAAAAGGTATGGCTTATGTTGTGCATTACATGAAATATCTCAAAAGAAAAACTTACTCTCCATTTGTCCAACACATTCTTTGTTCCTTTTTTACAAACCTTGATGAATCTCTTGTTTTTTGGTATCCCTTTGATTCAGCTTCTCTGTCAAGCTGTATCCTACATAGTCAATACACACAAATTGAAAAATCTAATTCATTTACATTGGATTTGCTTCATTATTCAATTATCACTAGTAGAATTATTTTCTTTTGCAAGAGGTTTTTAATGATTAAATAATTGTAACAACAAGTTCAAAGTGACAAACAATGACTTGTATCATTTTGTACCAGTTGTCATGAAAAACTAGTCATTAGGGACGTCCTACAATGGACAACAATTCTAGTAGTATGTCATACAACCTTTCCTTTCAACTTTATCAAGGATCCAAAAAATTTTTTTTATCATAAAATCAAAATTACATGAATTAGAAACAACTTACTTCTATTATCTTGGAAGGTTCTACTGAAAAAATTAGCATGATTTGGCATTTTGATTTTTTTTTTAAAAAGGGAGGTTTAAACAGTTTAAAGTCAAGAAATAACTCACTAAATGTACAACATCTTCATACATTCTCCTTGTGAAGTAAGTAAGATCACTTCCGGTGTCAAAACCCATTTTTACGCCGGGAGGAACCGGACCTGGGAATTTGTCTCTCTTCTTTCTTTTAATAGGCTCTTGCAAATGAATAATGTTTGATCGATATTGGATTGCCATCAACTTTGCTATATACGTGGGTTCCATTTTCCTATCCATATGCATCGCTTT